>MU224882.1:1124427-1160201 GCA_018584345.1 Thuja plicata | reverse complement strand
AATAAATTGAATGCATTGAGATGATCAGTTATGGATCCACCTTCCTCCATTCTTAAAGAATACAACTTCTTTCTTAGGAACAACTTATTCACCAGAGATTTGGCCTGATACACAGACCCAAGCCATTACCATAAAGAATTTACAGTAGTCTCATCAAGAACATTCAGAAGAATGCCATCTTCTAGAAAGAGTCTGATGAGACCCTTAGCCTTCCGATCCTTGATCTCCCAATCACTTGAGATATCGCTGCAGGTCTCACATCAAGTGAAGGAGCCTCCCATAGATTGCGGTCTTCAAGCATGTCTTCCATCTTGAGTTTCCACAACTTGAAATTAGTGCAATTAAATTTCTCCACCTCCATTTTACTGTATGAGGAACTTGCCATCTCAATCTGCAAATAATATTTAGAATGCTTTGCACAAAAAACTCCCACTAAACTTGAGATTAGCTCAAAAAACCCTACCCAACAACTAGGATCAAAAGTTGATCAGGCTATGATACCACTTGCAAGGAAACTTAGGTGCGGAAACAACTTCCTAAACTAATCTCTAAAGGAAAGTATTGTGCAAATTATTTTAAATCCTTACAATTTCAGATTCGTTAACTACTTTAACAAAGATATTGAAGCCATATACCATGCATATAGAAAATAGAGAATGACACAATGATTTACCCTGGGGAAAACCTTTTGGTAAAAAACCCCAGCACTCCAAAACCTGCACAATGTATTATCTTCAACACAATGGTTACAACACACTTGCAATGCAAGTTCTTTCAGAAGACAATTGACACTCAAAGACAAATCCAGTAGCACCAGATCATACCAACAATACACTCTTTTTCTATCCAAGTCTGCAACCCTAAAAAATGCTTATATCATGTGCTTTCTTTTTTAGGGCAACTTCCAAAGATAGGGTACAGTACTCAACTTGATCAATTTCCACATGTCTTGCATGTCTTCACCCATCATTGAATATTCTAGAAATAGCTCTTACGTGTCATAGGAATCTATCATAATAGTTTCAGCCATGATCTCCTTACACACAATTCAAGATGCCAACACATCAAGTGGAGTGACATATCAACATGACAACTAGACATGTACACTCACACTTAATTTTATTATTTGCAAGAAATACATTTTACAAAATAATATTAAGAATAGGAATTATCCAAGGTTGAGACACCTTATTCCTAAAAAAGAGGAGGACATTAGAGAAGGAAGACTAGTCCAACACAGCTAGGAAGGTAATGTACCTGAATACGAGGATGCTGCAGATTTGAGACTAGGTACAAATGAAGATCATAGCTCCCCTGATGAAAGGGAAGGGGAGGAGTTTGACACCAGCCTCCCAAATTTAGAGGACCTTGATTAAGAGGATAATGAGATGAGAAAAGAAATCAAAAGGAGATTTGCTCTTAGATAACAAAGAGAAAAAGAAAAGGAAAATATTATAAGAAAAAAGATAATCGGGAATGAGCAATTAAGGAGGCAATTGTTGAACATGGATGCAATGATTTATCTATATGAGCCTCAGAATAATGAGGAGGAGCCTCTCATTACTCAAGTTGTTGATCATCAAGGCCCTAAGGATAAGGGAAATCCAGGAATGGAAGGGGTTATAATAAGTGAACCAAGAAACCTCAAAGGATTAGTAAATAAGATGTCTAAATTAGACGTGGTTCTTGAGAGAGATAGAGTTGAAAAGGAGATTATAGCTAAAGAACTTGAGAAGGAAGAATTGGAGGCTGCTACTTTGGAGATGAAGAAGAAGGCAGATTTTTTAGACAAACAACAAGGCTTGTTCATCTTGGTGCTAAAGAAGGTACAACATCAAATACTAAAGCCTCTACTTCTCAAGACAACACTATGTTTCAAGGAAATTCCACTCATGCAGAAAGGTACAAGAAATTTTCTTTTCATCATATCCTTGGTTATCCTAATGAAGTTCCAAGTAAACTAGAGATAAGCTTCCCAAATTTTCTGGGAGTAATGTAATTACATGTAAAGAACATTTGAAAAAGTTGAAGGATAGGATGGACGATTGTGAAATTTCACATGAGGATGTATTAATGAAACTATTTATTCATTCTTTAGTAGAGGATGCTAGGGACTGGTTTAGAGGGTTACCCTATAATTCTATAGGATCAATAGATGAATTAGTTAATTTTTTTAAGGAGAAATATGGTGATAATACCAATGAGGGATTCATGTTGAATGAATTCAACAATATAAAAAAGAATCAAAATGAAGATGTTGCAGAGTTCAACATAAGATTTCAAAGAGCTATGCATAAAAATTTTCAAGTTATGAGACTTGATAACAGATTTTGTCTAGCTACTTATCTTAATGCATTTGATTCTAAGATGGGATACCTTCAAAGAGAAAATAACCCAAGGACTATAAGAGAATATTGTAAAATAGATATAAATATAGAAACAAATAAGAGGGTATCTAGGAAATTGGGTAGGAGAGATGATTGGAAGTCTGCAAGAAAGGAGTTAAATAAACCTTCAAATGCTAAGCCTAAAGAAGAGGTCAATATGAAACATATTTTGAATGCAATAAAAGACCTAAAGCTAGGAGAGATTAAAATTATGATATCTCTGAATAATAATAGGCAATCCTACAATAATTTCAGTTAACATCCTAGAATGCAAAATTACCTACAATACCCAATAGAAGGATGGCAAGCCCATTATTCCAGAAAGGCCAAACAAAGATACTCCTGATTCTCTTCAGAGAAATTCAACTAATATGTGTAGTGAGGATTACTAGTGTGATGAGTGTGAATCTCCCCACAATCTAGATAATTGTGCTATATCTCAGAAGATGTATCCAAGTCAGACCCAACAAGAAAGAAAGGATGAAGAAAAGTTGTATGATGATGTTGGCAATGCAGTGGCTTTTGCAGATTTCAAGAGTGAATAATTTGATGACCAAGGTCAAATGTCGGATTTTTATTCATCAGATGAGGAACAATATGATGATCAAACTAAAGCTAAAAACATCCTTTCATCTGAGGAAAAGGAAGCAGACATTGATGAAATGAGGTGTAATGTTGTGAGAGGAAAAGAGCATTTTATGGCCAGAAGACCTTCAGATGCAGAAAGGGATAGAATTATTGAGAACTTGGTTGCTAAAGCACAAAGTAAGTATAATCTGAGAAATAGGAAATTTGGTAGTGCAGATGGTACACCTGATGGTATATTTGTTACAAATTCAGAAGAAATTACTAAGCTGACACCAGGGAAAGAAACAACTAAAGAAAATATGAAAAATATGAAGGTAAGAACAAAGGATAAACTAAGCAATCCAAAAATTGTCCATAAGATTAAAATAAAGACATCAAAGATGAATTCCTCTTCTATTCAAAAATATGCTAAGGGAATTGAGCCTAGTTTGGTTACTCAAAATGAGGATGGAGGTATTGTTATTACCAAACAAGACATTGCTGATATCAAGTATACTCCTATTGACATGGGACAGTTGATTTCACAAATCACAGTCAGGGTTCCACTTTTAGAAATGATGAGGATTCGTGAACACAAGGAGACAAATTTAACATGGATGAATAGTGTTTCTACCACAAGAGCTTTGAAATTAGAAATGGATGAAAAGAAAAAGAGAAGTAAGGAGAAGCTTGATGCCAAGGGAAAAGAATCAGATGAAATTTTTTCTAAGATCCCTCAAATCTTCCTAAATACTAATCATTTTACTCCTCCTTTAGGAACTGTGGATCCCTTTTTCTTAACATTAATAATTAATGGTAAGATCCTCAAGAAATGTATGATTGATTCAGGAGCATCAAACATCATCATGCCTGTAGAAATAATTAAATCAATGGGATTACAGGAAGATACTCCTCATGGAAGATGTCAAGTAATGGATTCAAGGGAAGTGCCTATTATAGGTACTATTAAGGCTTTGCCTTATACACTTCCTTCATTTTCAAAAAAGATACTAACAATAAGTGTTCTAGTGGTTGACATTCCACCTCAATATGGAATGTTGCTCTCTAGAAAATGGAGTGCCTCAATGGGAGGGAGTATTTAGTGTAATTTGTCCTTTGAACCTTTTGACACACCTAGTAAGAATGTCAAGGTATCTAGAGAATTCAAAACTCCTCACGTGATTGAGGAGAGTGAAGATGAAGCAATGAACTATTTCTTGGATACTGACATTGGATCTTTTCAAGTGCAAGACAGTAAAATTAAGAAGGATGTCAAACATATGCTACTATTGGAGGAAAAGGACAATCTTGAAGATACAACTAATTTTTGGACAATGTACTTTGATGGTGCAAACTCAAAAGAAGGAGATGGTGTAGGAGTGTTACTAATAGCTCCTACTGGTAAGACCTATAAGTTCTCATTTTCTCTACTATTCACTTGCACTAATAATATTGTAGAATATGAGGCTTTGCTAATAGGACTGATATTAGTTGCAAGACACAAGATTAGATGTATTAGGGTCATCAAGGACTCTAAATTAGTTGTTTCTCAAATAAGATCAAGATATGATTCAAAGAACTAGAGGCTAAAATAGTATAAGAATGTTGTTTGGGATGAAATTGAAAACTTTGATGCATTTGGCATTTATTGGATGGAAAAAAGTTAGAACAAGATGGCAGATCTGCTGGCTAATATTTCCTTGAAGCCTGAAGATATTACTTTTGCATGAATCTCTAGTATAGAGGTTCAATCCAGACCATCCATTCCAAACAATGCTGAAAATTAGCAAGTCTTTGATGATGACATGGATATTTTGAGATTACTATCTTGTGAATCAAAATTTGGTGATAAAGAGATGGAATTTACTGGTTTTGTGGAGACCATAGATGGAAAGATAATATTCTTGGAAGGGAAATTCTCCAATTGAAGTCAAATAAGGTAGCCAAAGGTTTGGTTGTACTTGAAAGAGCCTTTGATAATAAAGACAAGTCTTTATCAGGAAGCATGGTTAGCAAACCTGGAGACTTGGAGGGGATAAATTTGGGAACCAATCAAGATCCTAATAAGGTATATATTGGTAAGAAGTTGTCCCCCAAGCTTAGAGATTTATTGATAAATCTTCGTAGGAAATATAGACATGTTTTTCAATGGTCTTATGATTATTTAAAAGCATATAAAGAGGAATTGTTTTAGCATGAGATTCCATTAAAAGAAGGCACTAAGCCTTTTAGATAGAAGTTAAGACTCGTTAATCCTACTCTAGCACCAAAGATGCAAGATGAGTTAAAAAAGATGAGGGATGATGGAATTATAAATCCTTTAAGGAATTCAACTTGGGTATCTAATTTGGTACCAGTAAGAAAGAAAAATGGAGATATCAGATTGTGTGTAGACTTTAGAAATTTAAATGTTAATTCTTTGAAGGACAAATATGGATTTCCCAACATGGAAGAAATGTTGCAAAGAGTCACAGGGTCTGAAATGATGTCTATGTTGGATGGATTTTTTGGATATAATCGGGTCAAGGTCAAGGAATCCAAATAGTTCAAGACTGCATTCACCACACCCCGGGGAACTTATGTGTATGTCAGAATTCCCTTTGGTTTGATACATGTTGGAGCTACATTTCAAAGAGCCATGGATGTGGCATTTGTAGATTTCATAAACCAATTTTTGGCACTCTATCAAGATGATCTTACTACCTACTCGTCAAAAGAAGATCAACACTGTGATCTTCTTGAGAAGATTTTTGTAAGAGCCCTAGAGTATGGGGTTTCATTTAATCCAAAGAAGTGTGTTTTTGGGGTGGTAGAGGGAAATATTTTAGGACACATTGTTTCTAAATATGGAGTTAGGATTGACCCTGAAAGGGTAAGTGCAATTGATAAAGTCCCTCAACCCAAAAATGTTAAGGGCATTTAATCTTTCTTTGGATAGGTGAACTTTTTGAGGAGGTTTGTTACAAATTTTATAGAGACTAGTTTGCCAATCTCAAAGATGATGAAGAAAGGATCCAAAGTGGAATGGACTCAAGAAGCATGTACAAATTTCTCAGATATCAAGCATGCTATTAAAGATACCCCTATTTTGAGGACCCCTGATTATACTAAGCCACTTCAGATTTTCTCCTTTGCTTCCTATAGCACTATTGTTGCAGTACTATTATAGAAGAATTCAGAAGGTTACATGAGCAGCCTATTTCCTTTTTTAGTAAGTCCTTGCAGGAAGTAGAGCTGAAATATGATATTATAGAGAAACATGCCTATGCTTTGGTCAAAGCTGTGAAAGCATTCAGATGTTATTTGGTAGGGGCAACCATAGTTGCTTATGTGCCAAGTACTGTTGTTAAGGAAATTTTAGTTCAACAAGAAGTCTCGGGGAGGAGATGCAGATGGATGAACAAGATCCAAGAGTTTAATATTGATATTCACATCACTAAGTTGGAAAGAGGTCTAGGACTTGCTAAACTCATGGTTCAAACCAATTTGGATGCAAATCATATTGATATGCTGGAAGAGGAGCAGAGACCTTACATTTGTGATATGGATTATTATGATTGGTATAAAGACATCATAGGATACTTGTAGAAGATGGTGTTACCCCCTAATATGAATGATAATAAAAGGAGAACAATCAAGTTGCATTCTCTGAGATATGCAATAATTTAAGGACAGTTATGATGGAGGAGCAATGATGGAGTGTTTCTCAAATGTGTAGATCATGACACGTCTGATGATATCTTGAAAGAAATGCATGATGGTATATGTGGTGGCCATTACATGGCTAAGACTACTTCCTATAAGATTATCAGATATGGTTTTTGGTGGCCAACAATGTTTATGGATGCTCACCAATATGTTAGAAAATGTGATGCTTGTCAGAGATTTTCAGGCAAGTTAAAGTTTTGTTAGACTTTTCCCTTGAAGCCTGTTAAAGTTGAGGCACCCTTTCACAAATGGGGAATGGATTTCATAGGAGAGATTCCTATCAAATCTAGTGGAGGTTATTCATCGATCCTAGTGGAAACTGATTATTTTACCAAGTGGGTGGAAGTAATTCCAATTAGAAGAGCCACAAGTAGGGTTGTGATTGATTTTGTAATGCAAAATATGTTGACTATATTTGGTTGTCCAAAAACCATTGTGGTGGACAATGCTATGTGTTTTAGATCAAAGGAATTCATTGATTTTTGGTCAGGAATACGGGATTCAAATTTCTTACTCTTCCCCATATCACACCCAAGGCAATGGTCAGGCTAAATCTAGTAACAAGAGCTTGATAAATATTATCAAGACATGTTGGATGCGAACAAGAAGGCCTGGGATTCCAAATTGAAACTTTCTCTATAGGCAGATAGAGTAACAGTAAAAAAGGCTATTGGATGTGCACCTTTTGACTTAGTATATGGTATCCATGCTAGATTACCACAAAATAACTTGTTGCAGATGTATAAATTCATACAAGCATATGATAATGACCTATAAGATTATATAAGGATTAGGCTAGAGGATTTGATACAACTTGGTGAGTCAAGAAGGGAAGTGCATGACATAAATATCAAATTGCAATTACAGTCCAAAGGTCTGTTTGACATGAGAACCACTGCTAGGAAGTTTGAATGTGATGACTTGGTTTTAATGTGGAATTCCAGAATAGAAGACAAAGGAAAACATGCCAAATTTGATCCTATATAGTTTAGACCATATATAGTTGAAAATAGATGGGGCTTAGATTCATATGTATTAAAGGAATTAACTGGAAACATGCTGGAATTACCAGTTCTTTGACAATTTTTAAAGTTCTACTTTTCATAAAGAGGCAAGAGTCCATGAAAAGGAGTGTTTTTATATATTCTTTCCCGCTTTCCTACTGTTAGTTAAGTTTCCTTTCTATTTTTATGGGTGGTCTGCTTTATCTCAGAGATCTGGAACCTTGTGATGCTTACGAGAGGCATACATCCCCAATCAGAGCCACTGTTAAGACTGTTAAGAAATTAGGGTTTCCATGGCACTAATAACCAAGGAGGGTGAAAAGGAATTAAGCTATGATGCTCAATTTACACTGATGCTCAGGCAATACTGGTGCTCGGTTTACACTATATTCCTTGGGTTGCACTATATTGCTTGGTATGGCCACTCAATATTATTTCTTGGTGATGCTATTAGTATTGCTCAGTTTTGTTTCTTGGGGTTTCTCTCTAGTGTTTGAGTGGGTTTTGCCTATTTTTTGAGTCAGAGAATGCATAGGTGACATGACCGAGGATCACCAGATGGTAGCAAGGCGTGATGGCATAGTCCAAGTCATCACATGTCCAGTTGGATCACATAGTAGCGCAGGTGTGACAAGTGGCAGATGGCAGGACTGAGTCTTTACAAAGCTCAAAGGTTAAATGGAATTCACCTTCAAAAGGACCCAACAGTTGGCTTAAAGACTTAAATCCAAGTTGTGCAAGATCTAGCCATTAAGCCATTAAGCTTGAGCGTTGTGTGTCTTTGGCTTTGGTGAGTCTGACATATGTTAAAGGCTATGATAAAGTGTATACATTTTATTTTTGATTGACTGGATGACGTAATGGATTAAACTCAAGATGCAGTTCATCTATCTATCAAGCCATTAAGCGGTGGTGACATTTTTCCTCCTGTGACGTGGTTTCCACTTGCATAAAGTTAACCGAAGATTAAAATGCTGACAATTTCTGATAGATCCAATGGAAGACTTAAAGTCTTAAACTAGATATGCACAAAAGCTACTGATCAAGCCATGATGTCACGTGTCCCAGTGGGTCCGGCTGAAGCCATAAGAAAGGAATTAAAAGGAAAGCATCTGAGGTTTGACATGACAGTTGAATTAATGACTTGATGATGAAATGATTGGTATCTAATGTATAAGCCATTAAGTCTAAGTGACATCTGGCAGTTGGTGGGTCCAGATCCATGACAAAGAATGAAGATAAGTTAAAGTTCAGACAAGTTTGAACAGATTTGATAGTAGGATTGATGAATTAAATGGAATATGCACAAGATCTAACTATTAAGTCATCAAGCCGTGATGACACGTGTGTGGTCTGATTTTGAGCCCGAGTAATTTAAAAGATCCAGTAGTTATGTTTTAAACTGAAGATAGGGATCGATCTTGACCATCCATTTTCTAGTCCACACCACTTGTGACCGTTATAACCAAATTTTAAATTTTCAAATCTCTCCATAGAGGTTTTTCTTGGCGGTCAACAAATATCTGATCTCAGATACATTAATAACCTGATCTGATCTTGTGGATCGACTCTACAAAGCTTTTGAAGACCAAAGGAATTGAAATTTGATATGTAAAGGTAAATTCAAGTCCAGAGTTGACAGAAAAAGTTTTATAATCAGAGGGATAAAATGCATAGAGCCGACTGGCCATTTCTACATTTATGTGAGCTACTTTCAGAGCTATCCTTCATATTTTCTTGCACTTCAGAGTACTGCACTCATATCCATAGATTAGGGAAAATTGATTGCACTGATTGAAGAGAAGACTTGAGAGTTTCAAACTTAAAATAATTGACTGTTGACATTATTGGTTGTAAACCCTAACCCTAAATTATTCTAAGCTTGTATCATTCTTGTTTCTATAAAAGAATATTCAAGACCATTTAGTAGGGGTTGGAGAATTGGGAAAGTAGAAATCATTAGGATTATACTTGTTTCTAGTCTAGGATATAGCAGATGTATTTCATTTTCATGTTGACATTGAATAGAAATCTTATGATCTTTTGCATATTATCATATTGCGTATTTCTTGGTCATATTGTCTTAGAAACTAGTTTCATCATACTTAATATATGTTCTTCTCAGGTTTGAGTCCCTCCTTTGTGTTATCTATTGAGTTATAAGTTTTCTGGCTTACTGTATGAGTTTTTCTTATGCATATGTGTATTCCATAAGTATTTGATCTTAGATCAAATTAATGCTTTGGATATTACATAGATTCAACCTGTATATCTATTTAAGGATCTTGTAGTGTGTAATTAGAGAGTTCTTATATTTATGGCTTTGAATCTTTTCCCATAAGGTGTTTAAGCTTCAGTATTGTATTAAGGATTTAGCCCAATAGATAAGGCACTGATCTAAAGAAAGTATTTTCTATGGAGATATAAGTCTGGATGGTTTGGATATGTTATGTCCCTAAAAATTTATATCAAACTCATTTACAAGTTCTTTATAGTTACAGTTGTTCGTGTTATTCCACCCATGGTAGTGGAGATTCAATGAATGCTAGGTTGGCATTTAGTACTTACTTACCATTCATCTGTTGTTCAAATCCAGAAGTAGAAGGCATTGTAAAGAATTTAGTGTAGTCTGGATTAGGTGTACCCACCTTGGTTTGCAGAGCCAGAAGTGCAGAGGGCAGTCTTGACCCTATAGTTGGTCCAGTTATCTTACAGATCTTTCATACTTGGAGCTAACCACTCCTAACATTAGTCTTAAGATATATTGGTTTCTTTTAGTAGTGTAACAATTTTGAACACCAACACAAGGTATACCAAATGGATGTAAAATCTGCATTCTTGAATGGAATTCTGGAAGAGGAAGTTTATATTGAGAAACCTGAAGGTTTTGTTGATCCTAGCAAAAATAATATGGTTTGCAATTGTACAAAGCTTTGTATGGACTGAAGCAAGCTCCTATAGCTTGGTATGAAAGACTGCATGGTTACCTAGTAAGTATTGGATTTTAGAGAACCAATGATAATAGTAGCTTGTACATCAAAAAAGGACCTCACAAAAATATACTATTAGAAGAGATATTTGTTGATGATATACTATTCACTGGACATGATGATTTATGCAAAGCATTCTCTGAAGAAATGAGTAACGAATTTCAGATGTCTATGTTTGGAGAAATCAAATTCTTTGTTTTTTTACAAGTTCAGCAGATGAAGGATGGTATCTACATTACTCAGTCTAAATACATCAAAGAGATACTGAGTAAAATTGGAATGGAAGATTCTAGATGAGTTGGGACACCTATGTCATAAGTTTTCTAAGGACGATGATTCCAAGGAGGTTAATCAAACTACCTACATATCCATGATTGGTAAACTTCAATATGTTGTTCACACTAGGCCTGATATTGCATTAGCAGTTGGTATTGTTGCAAGATTTTCAGCTAATCCTAGAGAGAATCATTTGATGGCTATCAAAAGGATTCTGAGATATCTTAAGGGCACTGAAGACTATGGATTATGGTAGAAAAAAGGAGGAAACTTTGATTCAAAGGATTTTACTGCTAGTGATTGGGTAGGAAATGTTGATGATGGAAAGAGCACCAGTGGTGGAGTGTTCCTTCTTGGAAAGAGGTTAGTCTCTTTGAATAGTAAGAAACAAAATTGAATTTCTCAGTCTACAACAGAGGCAGAGTATGTTGCTGTAGCAGTGAATTGTTCAATTATCATATGGTTCAAACAAATGTTGTCAGGTATGAAGGAGGAAATCAAAGAACCATTTATTATCTACTGTGACAACACTAGTGCTATTAACATTTTAAATAACCCTACGATTCATACTAAGACTAAGCATATTGCAATAAAGTATCATTTCTTGAAAGAATTGGTTTAGGAAAAGGAAGTAAGGTTGAAATATGTGAATACTAAAGAACAAATTGTAGATATATTCACAAAACCTTTACCTAAGGATGAATTCTTGTATCTTAGAGGAAATCTAGGGGTGATTCCCCTAACTGAGGCTCACTAAAGCACAAATTAGTGATGCATGAATTGAGCTACATTGAAGATCTAACAAGTTGATGTAGGTTTTTAGAGCTTATTGCATATGAATCAGTACATCAGGTACATTACAACTTCATTGGATGGAGTCTTTGATATTGGATGTCAAAGAGGGAGAGATTATTGATGTCATGCCAAAGAAATCAATAAATCAGAGGGATAAATTTTATCAGAGACAAAGATTGATGTAAGAGGGATAAATCTGTATATCAGTGATTGTGAACACAAAGGGAGTTTTCTAGATGAGAATCAGAATGAAAATAAGGACATTAAAATTTTATTCTTGTTTCTGTTGCTCTAAAATTATTTATATAATGACATGTTGTGTTGCCATCAATGCCAAAGAGGGAGATTGTTGAAGATAATTATTCAATTTGTATTGTCATTGATGTTACACAAATATATACACAAATGTATTGATGCTACACAAATGTCTAAACTTAACCGAGCTTAGTTGGTTAATGAAGAAAGTTCTATATTAACCAAGTTCACTCAGGCAATACAGTAAGTTTAGTTTCAGCTGAGTAATGGTCGGGCATCAAAGGAATACAATGTTATCTAAGTTATGCATTTAGTGTTAGCCAACTTACAACAGTTTACACTTTATGTTTAATTGGTTAATAGCAGCCAACATATTTGAGTTTTATTGTTTATTTGGAAGGGTGTTCAAACCGAATTGACAAGGCTTATCATATATATACAAGGTCAAGTTTGGATTGAATATGATGTAGAGTTTTTTAAATGAAGAGTGAAGGCGAAGTATTAAGGAATTTTGATTAAGGAAAAAATATCAAGACCGAGCTGCAAAAGAATATTTGATCAATGAGGATCCAATTAAAGCAAGAACATAGATCTAAATCTCCAAAGTCAGTTGCTTCTTTAATCAGGTCAACTCATTGTTACTCTCTAACAATTGTAGCAGTGATCCAAATCTCTTAACAGTCTTTCATAAATCCTCTCACAAGGTGGCATTTCTACATTGAAGTGTTTGAAGACCTCTAACAAGGCCACTCCTAATAGGGTTATTAAATCCTCTAACAGGGTCACACCTAACAGTGTATTTTGTAACCTTTAACAGGGTTGGCTCCTAATAGGGCTCACTTTAGAAGAGTGAAAAATAGTAACTAGTTGCAATTGGTGGGTTTCCCAAATTGGTTTCCATGTTAAATCTTGGTGTCATCTATGTACCTATTATTTTATTTATGCTTTATGTTTCTGCACTTAATCACTAAAGGTCAATCACATTTAATATCTTAAGATTGCTTTGTTAACTGAGTTATAGTAGAATATCTTTTATTAACTGAGCAAAGTGATAAGTTTGATTAAGACATTTAAGGGACTTGGATTTTTTTTGTGGTAACTGATTCACCCCTCCCCTCTCAGTTACTCAACTCATTTCCCACAAAAAAGAACAACAAGTTTGGGAACAATCAAGAGGCTAACAAGCCTAAGCCCTTCTTTGCTCCATCGCCTAGAAGGAAGTTCACAATCTTGGGTGAACCGCTTGAAAATGCATTAAGAACTCTCATTGTGAATAAGATGATTAAATTACCTAGGGATTATCCCTATGAACCACAAGTGAAACCCTCATGGTGGAGTGATTCAAATCATTGTGAATATCATAGAAATCGAGGACATAAGACAAATGATTTCATGCGCTTGAAACATGTGGTGCAAGACCTTATTTATAATGGTGTAATTAAAGTGGAAGGGCCTCAAAACAATGAAGATAACAAAAAATTCAAAACCCATTTCTTCAAGCATGAGAAAGGAGAATCTTCAGATGCTAACAATGGAGGTAACAATGGAAATAATGCAAGAGGTAATAACAAAGTCAACTTTACCCACAGTTATGATAATACTATTAATGCCCTATCCGGACATGATAGTACTATCAATGTTGTCATAATAAAGGAAAAACCTAACAAGGAGACCTCTAATGTTGTTACTAGGGAGAAAGCAACAATAATTACACTACAAGGAAGTACCCCTAGAACTTTTGGTCCTACACAAGCTGATGACATGTAACTGATCAAATGTTTGAAGATGTTAAGTTGATCATAGAAATACAGAAGGATAATGCATGACATTAAATCAGTTAATGGATTTATTTTCATTGATGTCAACTTGATATAATCTAATCAGTTATAACCAAAGTGTCAAAGACTTTAGAGGTTCAGAGAGATAAAGATTATGCTTTCTGTAATGCATAAAAGACAAGAATTTACATTGTGACTGTTGGTTGTATTTCTAGTTCTTGTAGTCTGCCCTAAAATTTTGTTATCCTCAGTCTTTTCCTCATCCAAAATATGAAAGCATGCCTAAAATTTCAAAATCCTTGTGAAAATTGATGGTTTTATGTCAAAAGTCTGAGATATAGTCAAAAAACCCTAATTCCTAAGCTTCATTCTATCCAAAATTGATTTAAACCCTAGGTCTCTGAAAAGGGTTTATGTTTTGAAGTTACCTTTTCATAACTTAAGTCATAAAATAAGTCATGTTCTTTTTTTTTAGGCTCTTAGTCTCTGAATGATATAAGAATATTCCATAAGATCATGAGACTTAGTGGATTACCATTGTCAGGTTATCTCCAAATAAAAGGAATATACTTTATAAGATCACAAGACTTAGTGATTTGTTGTTTGTCATGAAGTCTCTTAATAAAGTCAACAGTTTGAAAGTTTTCTAGTGACACAAAGATAAGCTTAGGCCACGGTGTCGTGGGATAAATCAGAGGTTAAGACAAACTATCTAGTGACTTTGAGTTCCTTTGGTCGTGAAGTCTCTAGATTAAGGCAGATTTAGTGATGAGTTTAAAAGGTAATGCAGTCGCCAAGTCTTGGGATTCAAAGAGAGTTAAGGAAAAGATCAAGAGACTTGGAGACAACCACAGGATTAAAAGGAAATCTGTGATTGTCGCATAGTCACTGATCAGTCTTAATAAAGTCAAACAATTATTCAGAAATTAAGAGATAAGGAATAATGTTGAGACACGTGTTCAAATATATGATGACTGAAGTATAAGTCACGTGGTATCGTAATGCAAGAATGATATCTAGTGATTAAGAGACTAAGGTGTTAGTCGCCAAGTCTCCAAATCAATTAGCGTTTTCATGAAAGATCCAGAAAATTAGAAGAGCTGTTGGATGTAGTCATATTAAAAGATCAATGGTTGTCAGGTAGTCTCCAGATAAATTGGATAGGTGAGTTTTCTTTCAGCGACTCAGAGACAAAGGGAAATAAAATTTATTATATGCTTAGTCGCTAAGTCTCCTGTTGAAATATTAAAATACTAAATAATTTAGCGATTAAGAGACATAAGTTAAGGTAGCATGGTCTCGTAAAGGATTAAAGTGATTCTGGGACTTAGCAGTAAGTGTTAGTTTAAAAGAAGATCTACGGTGGTCGCGTAGTCTCATGGTAAACTCAGAGTAAAGAATTTCTTTCAGCAACTTTGATTTCCGCAGTCATGATATGGCTAGAAGATGATCAGAGTTAAACTGTAGTTAAATAATACCTGTTGTCACCAAGTCTCAAAAAGGAATCATAGTTAAGAGATTTGTTAAGCGACATAGAGACAATGCATAGTCACAAGGTCGCTAAATGAGAAAAATGACAGTTAAGGAAAATAAAGTCAAGGTAAGTGCTGACACGTAAAAGTTGAAAAGTCACTAGCCAATAAAAATGTAGAGAATGTAATGACAACATGAAAAAGTATCTGAGGTGTCTGAAAAGGAGCCCATCACATTAAATTTTGACCTCTATTCAAATTTAATAAGGATTTTTAGTGAAGTTTCACTCATTCAAAATTTAATTTCCTTGAGTAAATCAGAGGCTACAACTAGGAAATAGTATTAATGTCATAGTATGTCAAATTGAAGGCAGAAGTGATGGATTTTTTAAATTATGAGTGCGTACCTTGATCATTTTTTTGATAAATAGATGATATTGTGCTTCATTTCCACTTACATTGCTTTCATATTTTAGAGTGGAGGATTTGCTAAGTTTTTTGTGTTTGCAAAAAATGAGAATTGCCAGTTTTGGAGAGTGAATTGAGTGAGGTTCTCATTATAGATTTCAAAATTAATTGGGTTGATTTTTAGAGCTCTTTAATAGTTATCAGTACATTCCAGTTCAGCGTAAGGGTTTTCTGTGATACATTTGTTCCAATATCGGTAAAAAGAAAGTGAAAACAGAGCAACAACCAAGATGAGTAGAGCAATGAGTGTGGCCTCTACTAGTGGGAAGAGTGATGATGTGGATGATGATGAAAAAGGGAAAAATAATTTCTCAGAAGAATTCCTAACATTGCTGCCAGGTTCTACACAAAATAAGAAGTAGAAAGATGATATCCTAATTGATGACCTCGCCAACATCAGAGATGCAAAAACACCAGGTTCATCAAGTTACTCTCTTTTTAATTATTTCTATAAAAATAGTGATGAATCTATACCCATGTCAAACCCTTGGACATGTGGAATGGCTAAGCTAGTAGTTCCTGATGTGTTTATAGATGCTGATCTTATTTTATCCCTAGCAAACAATTATGACATTCGTTCCAAAACAATTAAGAAGAATGATGGTACTGTGCTAGTAGCTCTGAATAGGAACTCATTTATGCAATATTTCAACCTCTAATACCCCATGTCAACTGAGATTGATTTAAAGAAATAGGAAATTAGGTATAAGGAACAGTCTGGGATTGTCGAGAGTTAGATACAAAAACATGTTCCTAGGGAGATAAAGAACTATATTGCCCCTTTGCCTGGACTAGCACCTTATGCTTATAAGGATCTAAACCACTACATTAAGTATATTTCTTTTGCATTATGTAGAGTGCTAAGCAGGGATGGAGGTTCAAAGAGGATTACTGTAGACATTTTGATGATTGTATTAGATTTACAAGATGTGCATTCAAGTACTAGTTATGATTACATTCAGTATGTCATTGATAGGATGCACGAGGGATTTGTTGCCATCAAGAACAAAGAGAAAGAGCCTAAGTTTTTACACTATTCCATATTAATGCATTTATTGCTTTATTTCAATTACCTTGTTATGGATGAGGAAAATTTGAACCCTCAAGGATTCTATTACAAACAACCTAACCTTATTCAGTTCTGGATCAGGGTATGTAATTACATTGCCAAAGATTGTGAGTTCTGTGGTTTTGAGAATTGGACTGTGTATCCATTGATGTAGTGTTTAGGATTTAATAAGACTAGGATACCAACAAAGGTGCTGCAACTTTTGAGGCCATGTGAGTATGTTGATAAATGGCCTGGTGATCATAATTGGGGAGATTTCTACTTGGGAAATAATTTCACTATGATAAGAGTATATGGATGTTCACATCCATCTCATATTCTCCCATATCATGTTCCAACTAGGATAGCTGCAATGTAGTTCATTTGGAAGCTAATGTTGATAGATAAGGAACATCTAGCTCCTCACAGAAAAGGGACATTTACTCTGAGATAGTTCAAAGTCTATCAGTTTACAATTGGAAAGAGGGCCATAGATCTGGTGAATAATTGGATGAGTCACTACACGATGAGTGTAGCCTTGTATAGGTACATTGACACAGAAGGATTTGTTCTAAGTGCTAGGAAACTTCTAACTCCTACCATACCATACACATATGCACATGAAGAGTGCATGGAGGAGGATGCTATAAGGAACATTCTGGATGAGGGAGAAGTTATGCAAAGAGCTAATAGGATCCAAGAATTATTATATTTAGAAAGGAAAGTAAAAAGGAAGGGATTATGTTTTGGGGGATTCTTTCCTGACTTACCATACTTAGATAGGCTTAATTCCATGATTGATAGCTATAATCTCCTATGTTCACAACTAGAGGATGAACTTCAAGTAAAGCAAAAGGGTCAAGCATAACATTCAGAGTCAGAGTATGATGATGATAGTGATGAGGGCTACCTATCACCTATTGCCCCACCAGTAAATCAAGAAGATGAAGAAGAAAAAGCATAAGATGAGAACATCATTGACCTGACAGAGGTCCCAGAAACAGAGGTTACTAATGAACCTCCTCTCAAAAGGAAAAAATTTCAAATTGGAGATCCTTACCAGGCAATGTTTTGTGTGAGAAGAGAGAATAAAAAGGATAAAATTAGTGCCCTTATTCCTGGAAACATGCCTTATGATCATCAGTTAAGAAAAGAGATAAGAAAAGGAAAGAAACTGTAGCAAGGTGTGGAAGAGGATATTGAATTGCCTCTCAAAATCAACGTTGATGAAAGGGTGATACACCAACAGAAGTTCCTTGATCATGATAATTTCATCAAGACTAAGGAATTCAAAGATTTCCTTAGATGGAATAAATATAAGAAAGTGAGTGAACAATTGAGATTGGCAGGAGGAGAAAAAATTACTGATGAAGCCCTCCAAGCCATACAAATTATGATCTTGAGTCAGAGGAGATAACTCCTAAGGAAGCAAGACAATTAGTCAAGGCCAATGGTATGCTACTTTTTGAGGCCTGGGATTTAGCCTTAGCCTTCATAATTGATTAGATAAGAAAGAAACCCAACTTAAAGTTATCATATGAGGTGCAAGTTTGTGAAATGATTAGAGGATTTGGATATGATCCAAAGTCCCAAGTAGTTGCAATGTCGAGCTTAGCTCCTAAAGATTAAAAAACAGCTCCATTGAATATTCAAGAGAGCATAATGGGCAATCAAATGGTATGGTCAGTATAGAATACCAATGATATGGAAATTTCCCAAGTATTAACATATTGGGCATAATTGAACGAAGATAAAACCAAACAGCTATCCCAGAGGTGTGACACCTTGCTTGATGAAGCTATCACTATGAATAAGGATAGGGAACTGTGCTATATTAAAATACATGCTCTGGAAAAGGTAATTGTTGATTTGACTCAAAAATTAAGTGAAAAACCAAATGTTGTCCCTGCACCACTAAAAGAGTGTACACATATAGAGGTTCAAACAAAATTAACTAGGGACAATGTAGAAATAGAGGAAATGAACAGAGAGCATAATGAGATTGTTTTAGGTGCATTGATAAGTGTGTTCTAGCACATAATTGATATAGTGAAGGATAAAACTGATCTTATCCTAAATGCATATAATAAACTTCCTATTTTACATGTTGAAGTTATGAGTTATATTGCTATTTTAAACCCCTATATTGGGACATGGTCTAGTAGGATACAATTGTTTGAGAGGTTGGCCTCTTTACGACCACATAGAAATGTTTTTCTAGAGATAGTTACTGAGGTAGGTGAAGAGATAGAGAGGACAAATGTGACTTTAGCTTTCTTCAAAAGGTAAGATAAATCAGATAGAGCCAAGGTTGTGCTTATTCAGATCAGATTTCAATAGATTCATTCCTCTAATCAAGGGAGAAAATAATCAGATCAAGGCCTTGGAGGCCTAGAAAGGAGAATTTGATAGCAAGTTGCATAAAAAGGAGGCATTTATTACTGATGCAGAACTAGACATGGAAAGATACAACAAAATTCTGGATGAAGCCTTTAAGGCTGAAACTGACATCAATAAATTTATAACAGATGTCAAAAGTATAACTGATGCTTGGTGGGACAGACAGAAAGCACAACTGCAACATATTCAAAGCTTTAATTGGCTTGTTGAGGATGATGTAGCAGCATGAGATTCAATGACAAAACCAAAGAAGAAGAAGGTTGTTGCAATAGAAATTGATGTTATTGATTAGGAGTAGAAGGACACTTGTCACTTTCTCTTAGAGCACAGGAAGATAGAGGCACCAAAGTTCATATAAAGACAAAGGAGCAAAATCAGATTTCATCCTTTACTTTTGTCTTTCCACCGCTTGGATGATTCCTGTCTTTTGTTTTTTTTGCATTTTAGGGTTAGGTATTTTAAACCATCTGAATCTTTTTGTATCCTTACCCTAAGGATTCCAAGATGGTTTAAGCCTATATATAGATCAAATTATAATATTTTAAGAGGTGATGAAATATAATTACAAGCGAGACTATAGAATTTTGTCTAAGTTTTTGAGCTTTTAGTCTCTGTATGTATTGAAGCAAGAATACATAAATAAAATATAGTGCAACTCTTATTCTATATTGTTGTTGTCTCTTTACTTGTTATGTCTTCTCTTTTATGTTTGATTTGTAAGGCACTTTAAACATATATGTTACAATGGTAGCTGTCTAATTACTTGCAAGTTTCTTTCAAGGAAAGGATTAAGTTTTGTGAGTAGTTTCAGGGAGCATAATAGTATTGTGAGGATTTGATACAGTATTGTGGGAATGATAGGTTAATTTGTAAGGCACTTTTATCAAGTTTCATATAGGTTGTAAGGAAATCTATATTATCTTTATTTACCTTTTTCTATGGATTTTCATCTTTTGACTCTTTGCCCAAGGATAGGTACTAGTCTAGAGTTTTTCAAGTAGTTTATCATCATCCAAGAATTTAAAATATTCAAATCATTTTCATTCACACTTCAAATATATAGTTCCATTCAAGTAATTGTATACATAGGATAGAATTCAGTTTGTTGATTCCTTGAATAGAGGATCGTTAGGTTGCCCCTCCTAAAATTGAAAGGAAGAAGGATGAAAATCCTTATCTCATTGGTTTATGTTATCAAGACCATAGCCTAGCTTATAGTACTCTATTTTAAACTAATCATTACAATCTCCAAGGTATTTTATAAGTTGTTATAGTGAGGTCAGAAGTAACAAACCAGTGAATGAACTAGTCCACTAAATATATTGATTGAAGAATCAATAATCTTTTATAGGTAATACATGCCTGAGTCTGTGGAGCTCAAAAAAGGAGGTGATAATAGGTATCCCTAGTATTATCAAATACCTCATCAATTAGCCTTTCTCTTTCATAAAAAGGAGTTTATATTCAATTATATCAGTATACTATCATTTTAGGGTTGTGCTGCAAGAAAAAGAGCTAATAGTGACTACAAACACTGACTGTCAGTGGAATCCAATGGATAGATATCACCGACAGTCAATTCATAGTGATGCCAGAATAAGAAAACTGATGAGCATTACCGATGAGAAGAATCACAAGCAAACCCGACGGCCAGAAACAAAGTGTAAACCAATGGAGAAGCCTGAGGATAACTGGAGTGTTGACCGATGCTATTAGAGAGTTAAACCAAAATTAACTTAAGTTTAGAAATGACAAAATATATAGCTAGCAAAGCTTAATATAGAGTTTACTGGTAGTTATCATTGTTTTCATCGACAAGATAAGCTAGAGATAAGTGATTGATCTAAAGCTAATTTGTCCAGTTGGAAAAAAGATCTCAGCGAGATAAAACAAGACTTTTTCTTTAAATCTGATTGGTGAGAATTGTGGATCACGCCAAGATCAAGAAAATCAAGAACCTAACAATCATGATATCATGTCTATTTAAGAGACAACTCAATTCATTACAAATTGGTGAGGGTGAAGGAATAAACAAGAGGATGCTGAAGAGAAACTGATGAAGAGAAAATTCATACAGTGCTGATCAACAAGATGAGGAAAGATCTAAAGAATTCTATAGACACTGAGAAACAGAGCACAACATCACCGAGCATAATCAAAGGGGAGCAAAGGTATAAACAAAGTTATATTGATTAGAATACTTTTTGAGATTACAATAGATCTAAAAATCTACAAGTATAGTTGTATATATGAACAGAACATATTGTTTCAGTTTAACCATTGATTCAGAAAGTCTCTTAACTAAGCTGGATTTAAATATCCTTTCTATATTGAGATACATCCATTGGAGTATCAAAAATTTTGATCATGAAGATAGGATGAGATGCCAAATACCTATTGAGAGGCCAAGTAAGTGTTTGATCAAGGATGGTAGCATAGAGATTCCTGATATCAAGTGACACACTAAAATTTTAAATCCTCTAACAAGGTCACACCTAACAGTGTGTTTATAACCTTTAACAGGGTTGTCTCTTCACCGAGCTCACTTCAGAAGAGTGAAAATTTTGGGTTACCAGTCCCAAGTGGTTTTCCCCTTAACAAGGTTTCCACGTTAAAAATCCATGTTTCAATGTGTTTATGAGTCATTACTTTAGTGTTTTGCATTACACTTAACTTAATTGGATTGATCAGTATACACTAGTTAATTTAATATTTTTTTGGTAAATTGACAGACTGCTAATCGGTAAATCTATAGTAGAAGGTTTTACAAAGCATTCTGAGGAGTAGTAAATTGATATAAGTATTTGGAGGCATTCATCTTAAAGGACTGAAGATAACTAGAGGTATAATTTTGTGGTACTAAGTTTTAAGGGTTGATTATTGGAATATTTTTGAGGCTACTGATTCACCCCCCCTCTCAGTTATTACTAAAAATTGGTATCAAGACTTGTGTGCTTAGAAAAGGAGTTTAAAAACTCAAGAAAAAGATCACAAGATGAACAGACAAGATGTGCCCAAGTTGAATAAAGACAACTTTGCATCATGGAAAAGAAAAATAAGACTCCACCTATCAGGTATTGGAAATGATATTGTTCAATACTTAGATACTGAATATGTACTTCTTATAGGACCTCATTCTCTTGAGAAATTAAGAGTTAAGCATGGGCATAAATGCAAGATGATATAACTTGCATCATCACTCTTTGATGCTAAGTTTGAAGATGTAAAAACCTGAACCTCTGCAAAGAAATTGTGGGATAAGTTGAAGCTTGTACATGGAGGAGATGCCAATATACTCAGAGCAAAGGCATAAAGCCTAAGAGGGAGGTTTGATGACCTAAGGATGAAAGAAGGAGAAAACATTACTCAGTATAGCTGCATAATCAAAGAGGTAGTAAATTCTATCCAAGGAGTTTGAGGTGTTCTTGAAGAGGAGACAGTGGCAAGAAAAATCTTAAGAAACTTATTGCCTGTTTATGCTATTAGAGTTTCTACTATTCAATAAATGAGAGCAGTTGCAAAAAATATAGTTACTCTAGATAGTCTGATCGGTAGACTAATTTCATTTGAGATGAATAACTTTGACAATAGTTTCTTACCATCCATAGAATCTGCATTCAAATCTTCTTTAAAGATAAGTAACTCAAGTCATAGACATGTTAGAAATGATAGTGACACTGACAATGAGGATCAAGGACTTGATGAAATTGAAGCACTTACAGCTAAAAGACTGCAGAGAGGCAAATGCATATACAAAGCTAAATTTCCACTTGTATGTTTCAATTATAAAGAGGTTGGACACTTTGCTGCAAGACGTCCAAACTGATGAAAATATGATAGAGGAAATGACAAACCTTATGAGAAGAAGTTTGGTAAAGGTGATAATAGAGAATACCAGAGTAAACGACAATCTAAAAAGAGAGATACCTAAGACTACAAGGACAAAGTGTAATACCCCTCTAACCCTAATACATGTTTTGTGCTTTTTTTAGATGTTTCCTTATAGCTTAGTACTTGTTTTCCTATAAGTTATTTATAATAATTTCATTAGCTTGTACCTGAGAATTCTAATATCAGACATATTGTCTAAAGGTATCATTTTTGTATGTGTTTGTCCCCATGTATGTATAAAGGACCTTCAATACCTTTCTGAACACAGTTAGGATGCTATGTGATATGTGCTTCCATTAAAGTACTTTTAATGAATCTTGTATGTCACTTAATGATTTTAGGAAATTTATTATGATTATGATGAGTTATTATTAGTATCGATTATTGACTAACCCAATGCTCAAGATTCTAACCCTCATGTTACATTCTTTTTGTGTGTGTGTGTGTGTACATGATGTGTCTTCATGATTCAGAATGAAGTCATAGTTACTCACATGGATGAGGTCCACACGATATATAGATCCCAATCATCTGTCTGCAATGTCTTCTTTAATATGTATATCAATGCACATGTAGGTATGATCATGCCCCAAAATCCTCGATTGTTGTTGTTTTTATGGAGACAGTACCTAGTCCTGCAAGACTAAGCCTAGCCCTAATCCCTGCTCCTACGTTGGCTCTTTTTGCATTTGTCCTTTGATTATGGATCGATGTCTGATTTTGGTTGCTTGGGTTTAATTCATTATGGATATTCATTATAGTCCCTAGGACTAGGTGAATATTGTTTTGTGGTTGGACTATCGGCTAGTAATAATTTGATGGTATTATGGAATTAAATGCATGGTAATAAGCTTGTCAAGTGTATTCATTAATGTATGTTTTATAATAATATTTGCATGGATATATATACACATAGGCATATGGGTGCACAAATATGCATATGTCTATATATATGTTTATATTAATACGTTTATATAAATGTTTTAATGTGAGTGTTTATGTATTTAATTATTTAATTGCCTTGTAATTATAAAGGAGGGATTAACTATTTTGTGTAATTAAAAAAACCACTTCATCCTTGGATAAAATAAAAGTAAATTACTAATTATTCATTAAGAGAGAAAAGTAACTAATCTTTATCTAAATTGAAAGTGAGAATAAAATACTAGTAAATAAACGAAAAGCATTCTCGGGAAACAATCTACCTAATAAAATTATCTTAGAACTATTAAAACTAATAACCAGAAGATGGTTGTGGATGCTTGCATCAGTTGAAACTTCCCGTGAAACCAATCCTACAACATATATATGAAAGGAAGGCTTGTGTAGATGGGGGGTGGGCTGGGAATGATTTACGAAGGAAACATTATAGTATTTTGATAATAAAGTATTGTTGGATCCATAGAATTTCTAGAGTATGCTTGTGACTGCATGTAGAAGGATCTAGAGGAGTATTGAAGGAGGATTGGAGGTTCTAGACTTCTTCTCCAATGAATCTTCGCAGGACCCCAGGTAGGATCTATCCTGGACGATGATCCTCTTTATATGATTGCTTGATCTTATGGAATGTATTCTGTTTATCTATTTACTTTACCACTTGAGTTGCAATGTAAGGATTTACAATGATAATGTATTTTGTCTACATTAGTAAAAGTATAGTCTTAAGATGAATATATTTATATGAGATATTAGGTATTATTTTCTTACACGATCATGTATTCTATTTATTTTTATCCTCCTTCATGATTGCGATAGATTTTGAGTCTTCAAAGTATCCTTGTAGCATTTCCTTGTGCTTTGATTATGCTTGTAAATACTCTCAGATTCTAGAGAACTCCATTCTTCTTCTTTGTCTCCATGCTTGTCTGTGCGCCCATTTTTCTCTCCAACTATGTATCCAGGAGTACCTTGTAGGGAAGAAGGGTTTGAGGGATGTTTTGGAAGGAAGATAGGGAGATTTGAAATGGTTCTTGCCATGATTTCACTTCCCATACCTCCATCTCTCCCAGTTCTTCCTGGAAATCAACTCTGTAAGCCATTTTCTTAGATAAACACAAATTTTCACCTCTTGCGAGGTTATAGGAACCACCTATGCATGATGTGTGACCACCTACATAGGATGAAGTACCACATTCACAGATTAGGTTACCACCTTCATATCTTAGGCTACCACTTGTGCAGATTGGGATACCACCTACGGAGGACTTTTCCAGATTGGTTTTTAGGGTTTCTGGAAGGGCTTAAGGTGTCGTGTTGACCCTAGGGGGTGTGTAAACTTGTAGGAAACTTATTTTTTCATATGGTATTATGTTTAGGAACTTTTGGAACCCTCTCAAGAGTTTGGATAATTCTCAGAATCCAGATTAGGGCTTAAGGGGGTCTCCGTCTAATTTCAGCCTTAGGGTGAAACATAAAATGTAACATTAAGTATAAGATACATACTCTTAATTCATTATAATTTAAGCTACATTTTATGTAATACCTTCTAGGATGTTTGAGAGTGATTTTATCCTCCTAGAAGTTCAAATAAAGATTCTATATTTTGAAGGTTTTAGGAAATTTCAGGCTTAGCCAAATTTCAGGAATCGTCATGTTTTCTGCAATGTGATCTTGTTATGATGTTTTGTGGTTTGAATTGGTAGCAAAAGGAAATGGTTATATGGTTGTGTATAATACTTGATGATTGCTACATTTTAATGTCTTTTTATGTGTTATCTATCTGCTTGTATGCTGGATTAGTGTTTAGAAATGTCCGATGGATTAGGGACAATCAATGATCTCCTAAACCCAATCCAATGATGTTAAGATGTTATGATTTGTGTTGGGTTGAAGTACTTGATGTTATTATGTGCTGTAAATCCCTTGTGATGCATTTGATGCAATGTGGATGTGTTTTATCTATCTATGTACTCAATTGTGTTTTAGGGTTGTCCAAGGGATTCAGGACAACTAGTGCTTTCCTAAACTCAATTGTTGATGCTGTGAAAATGTTATGTCTTCCTATGGATTATTATGTAGGTCTGTTATGCCCTTTTGATGTTTTCTAAAGGTAGGGAATGTAAGAATACTAGGTGAGTGGCTCACAGTGGGGGCTGGGGCCCTAAGTGGATAGTACCAGGACAACCCACTGTGGAGTTGTTAATACAGTTGTAACAATAATAATTTATGGGAAGGGAATTACACATTAACTAAGATAAGCCTTGCCCAAGTCGGTAGTGCTAGTAAATGCTATAGATGGGAGTGGAAGAAGGTACTATTATGATAGTACAATTAGATAGTCTCGTCCCTATGAGAGATGTTCAATTCCGCATGTGCCTACTTGGGGTTCGGGGCCCAGAGTGGTTGACCAGGGAAACCCAAGGGGTGAGGGCTATGTGATGACACTCACCTAGCATGTCTTAGAGTTCCTACCAATGTGTTTTATGTCTTTGTGATCTTCTTGTGTTTTCAGTTGTGTGATGTTTTGGGAAGGGCTATCATTACCTTAGGAGTATCCTAGTTGTTACCTTCTTGAGTGGACCTTGGTCTCTGTCTCCTAGCATGAGGAAATGGAATCTTTTTGGATCCACGTAGTTGGGTGGTTAATCTTTATTATATCAAGGTACTATTCATGCTCAAATGGATGTTCCTGGCTCCCGTTCCTTATGAATTATTAGTTTTGAAGACTTCTTATTGTATCTTTAAAGATGTGCTTGTTGGTTGTATTCCCTAGTTTTTTTGGTTTGCCCTAAACATTTTGTTGTCATCATGCCAATTTCTATCCAAAATCAAAAAATCTGTCCCAATTTGAAGTATCCTTGTGGAAATTTTGTGTTCTTAGGTCAAAATCCACATGAATAGTGAAAAATCCAAAACCTTGAGATGTTTTCTAAGTGAGAAGGCAAAAAAGCCCTAAAATGTCAATCAAGTTTCTAATTTGGCATTACCTTTTTGAAAAAATTAAGCTATGAAATGTCATGTGCCTTTGAATGGTCACCGAGTCACTTAATCCTAAAAGCATGTTCCATTTTTTCATGATACTTAGCGATTAACTATTATCGGGATGTCTCAAGAGGAAAAGGAATATTCTTTGTAAGTTATGAGACTTAGAAAAATCCTTCAGTTGTGAAGTCTCCCAATGAAGAAAAACATCATCTGGCGATATGGAGACAAGTGGTTAAGTCATGATGTCATGCAATATATCCTGCAGTTAGCAAATTATCATGAGACTTAGTGATTTCTTCAGTCGCGGGGTCTCCAGATCAGAACACAGTTAGTGATAAGTTAATATGCTTCTATTGCCAAGTATCCAGTTAAAAGGTCAGTTAAGTAAAAGGTTCTGAGACTTGGTGAAAAACCATAAGATCACATCCGGGATTTCCTGAGTCGTATCCTGTATTTAGGGTCGTATCTGGTGCATAAGCTCGTATTTGGTCAAGCAACCAGTCGCATTTAGTGTTCTAGAATTGTATCCAGAGTTTAGGATTGCATCTGGTTTTGTCAGAGGCTCGTATCTGGGAGCTCACATCCTGGACAGTGGGAATTTCTAGCAGTCTTTCCTAGAAGGTCTCAGTTGTTTTAGGTACCCTTTTGGCTCTTTAGCTGGTCCCTATTTTCTCTTCTGGTTTCCCTGCTGTTATTTTTCAAAACACTTTCAAAACGTCTACCTTGCATGCTCAGTCAGTCTTTCACGATCTGTTCAATACATGTGGTCTACCCATTCTCTATCAACAACTTGATTCCCAGCTCACTATTAGGGAATTCTAACCCTCTGACGCTCGAATCATTTACCTCAACCAAACAAACAAACAGTTACTTCTACCTAGACACACCCACTTGAACAATCTGGAAACCTTGCTGGTACTATTGGGACACGTAATTGACAAAGTTGAGAAATAAACTTCATGGTTAACACGAGATGCAACAAGTACACAACTGAAGAATCCAAAGTGCCTCCTAAAATATCACACTTTCAAGGAGAAACTTCTCACAATTCCCTGTTTGATCTGGATTCACCTCAAATGGGTAGCAACACTAACGATTGGAGTAAAGCCTTTGAGGGATATGGAAAACAAGCACAATCCGTAGGCTCGGAAGAGGAAGAAAGACCCATGTTTTAACATAATCCATTTGGGTCTAATAGTGATGAAGAAATCCCTGAAGATGAATACAAAAAGCTAAGACAAAGCAAAAGAGTCCTTAAACTGTTGGAACAAATAATTGGAGATGACAAAGAAAAATACTTTATCCATTTAGCATCCATGGGTGTTAAATTACCCCAGAATTTCGATGTAAATGATATCAAAGAAAAGGAGGTACCAAACCCTATATCCTTCCTCACTAATCAACTCAATCAAATGCAAACCGAGCTCACGAATCTCAAACAAGAGAAGGACAAACCAAAACCACAATACTCTTTGGACGCCATTTGTCCCTTTCCCTTCAACAAAAGTATCACCATGGTTACGTTTCCTCCTAATGCGGCAAGACCAAAATACGATAAATACACTGGGGAAACTGATCTACATGACCACGTGAGAGAATTTTGTGCTCTTAGTATTGAGTACATGCATGAACCCACTTACCTCATGAGACTATTTCCAGGAAGTCTAGGAGGAAACGCCATGGAATGGTTTTCAAAGTTGAATCCCAAAGTCAAGACATTTGAGGAGTTAATGCAAAGATTCATTCAACACTACTCTTACAACATTCAACACGATGTTACCATGATGGATTTATGTAATACCAAGCAAAAAATAGGAGAATCCTTTACACACTTCCTACAACGATGGAGGAAGATCTTTGCACGATATTCAAGAGTCATCCCTGAAACAGAAAAGATGGAGATCTTTGTTAACAATCTCATACCTGAATTGAGCTACACTCTACAAATGCAAGATTCTCCTAGCTTCGACAGGATGATTAAGAATGCTCTCCATATCGAGGAGGTCATGGTCAAAAAGGGGGAGATTACCCTTCAAAATGAAAACAAAGGTAGCAGCTCCAATTCCAAGCCTAAATGGTGGAAGCTAAATAAAAATGTTGTCAATGACAGAGTGGTTGATGCTTCCAACATTAATTCCAAAACTAAAGCATTCAATCTTACCAATGGTATGCAGGCAAGCAAAGAGGCTAAAATAACACCTCCCATTCCCAAAACCAACAACGATAATGACAAGGGACGAACATGGAATTCAAAACCCCAAAGAACATTCACACCTTTGGGAGAACCTCTTGAAACCATCTTAAAAACACTGGTGGATAACAAAGTCCTCACAATTCCTGATTCTAAACCTTGGGAACCTATGGTTAAGCCTAGATGGTGGGATGATAACTCTTATTGTGTCTTCCACAAAAACAAGGGACACAAGACAAATAATTGTCTTAAACTCAACCACGTTATCCAGGACCTTATTGAAGGGGGTAAAATCAAGGTGGATGGACAAACTACGAATGAAGATCACATAGCATTCAATAAACCATTCCCCAATTACAATCAAGGAGAAACATCCAAAGGGAAAGGTAATGAGGTAAACTACACCTACTCCAAAAGTGACAATGTGATCAACATGGTTAACATTAAAAATGAATCTATCAACATGGTCACCATCAAAGGAGCCTCATCCTCCACAAATGCTGTAACTCAGAGCCAAGCACAGGTTACGATCAAGGGACCTCCAAAATAGACATCTACACCCAAGGTTCCTATTATCACTATACCTAAAACCGGAGCAAAACATGTGGTCACTATTCCCAGAGCAAAGTATGACTTGGTGGATCAATTACAAAGAACTGCTGCCAAGATTTCCATCTTTGAATTGCTTAAAATATCCACTGTGCATAGAGAAATTCTAGAACAAGCTCTACACGCTGCTAATGTTCCGAAGGATATAGATGTAAACAAATTCCAAGCGATGGTCAATCACATATCAGTACCCCATTACCTCTCCTTTTCAGAGGAGGATGACAAATCATTGACACATCCACACAATCAACCTCTCCATATCAAAGTTCTTATTCATAAATCTCATGTTAGACGCGTATTGATGGATGGAGGCGCCGGATTAAATATTTGTACACTGGATCTTGTCAGGAGGCTAGGCCTCTCAGAGCAAACAATTGACTCCTGAAATAAAATAACCATCAAAGCATATGATGAGGAAGAAAGATCCTCCCGAGGTATTATTTGTCTACCCATCAGAGTTGGACCGATTGAAAGAGATGTCATATATCAGGTTCTGGATCTACCACTAGCCTACAACATTCTACTAGGGAGACCATGGATCCATGAGATGCAGGCTGTACCATCCACCTATCATCAATGCATCAAATTTTCACATAATGGAATAGAGGTCACAATTCCTGCAGATGCCAACTATGCTTGCAACAATATTAAAGCAGGTAGCATGGTCCCGCACAACAAGGAGGCTATGGATACAGTTGCTCCTAAAACTACCAAGGACATGGTCATGAAATGCTTTGGCAAGACCTTGAAACTTCAATAAATAGGTATGGGTGAATACAAATTAGACCTGAATCCCTCCCTAACAGAGCTTCCAGTATCACCACGATCATACGAAAAATGGTCATCAAAATTCACACCTCTTGTAGTATAGGAACCAGAAGTACACAAAGCTACTGGTATGGTAAAGGCATCTACGTCTTCTTCAAATAACACAGATGAGCAGGCAGTCTTAAATTGGCTCTACAAAGAAGAACCAGTGGACTATGAGGTCAAAAATGTAAAGATATCCCCGGAACAGTATGGAAAAGGATATGAGTTCCTCAAGCAAATGTGATACAAAGGAAAAGGACCTCTCAATGACACAAGACGAGGGATCATCAAACCTATACCCATGGAGTTCCGCCTCAACAAAGATAAAACAAGATTGGGCTTTGATACTCAATTCAACAAACCTACTCTAAAGCAGAGTCCACCTTCTGAAGCAGAGAGTGATAACACAGATGAAATAGTCTCAGACCCATGACTTTATGAGAGATTGCTACATATTGGTATCGAGAATCTAGAATATCAGGGAGAATGCTATGTACCTAGTTTTGAGGTACCACAGGATCTCCATACTCCTCTACTAGAACAACTGCCCATTCAAGAAGTTGGAGACACCATAGCTACTATCACTCAAGAGGAACCCCGGCCACAAAATTTACATCCTAACTGGGCACAATTAGTCACTATCACACATGTCCTAGACCTACCACACTTTGATTTACAGGCAGCTAACCATGTCCATCAACTAAACATTGCTGAATATTTGAATAGCTCTAAAGATGATATCATGGACTCTCATGACTATGAGTATGATCGGTTATCCATTTCTTCTGAAGAAATTGGGATCGATACAATTCACAAGTTTGCAGCTCCCATAGCTCCTACCATGCGTCCTAACATCCCTCCCAAAGACACTGATCCTTCTGAAGCATAAGAAGAGTTCCTTCCTCTAATCATCGATGGAGACACCGGTGAATACATAACTCTACGAGAATTTCATAGGCTACAAGCAAGAAGCCTTCTTTTACAAAGAGATGATGATGAGTTATCTACTGATGAGTCCCTAGAGTTTGATCCATAGATGCTTGACAATGACCCTTTTAAAAATGATCTCACTCTTATTGACCTAGACATCGAAGATATTGACTTAACAGACCATGTCATGTTGGTTAACAGTTGTGATGCTAACATGATGTTGTCCTCTTCAGAGCCTAACTCCCTAAAATTAGTACTTGCAGACCTCATTGATTGGACTGAAATAGATCCTACCCCTATGCTCACATTTTCCAATGACCACTCCCTGGCTTGTTACCTTAATGCTTGTGAACCTCACCCTTCTTCCACCAATACAAGGAGCGAGAATATGTCACAGGAAGATATCAAGTTTCTCAGTCACAAATCAAAAAATAAAAAGAAAAAGTGGACTGATGGTGAAAACCACTCTGTGGAAATATCAGATCCCAAAATAGTAAAGAAAAATGATGTATCCGATGGTGAAAACCTCTCCAAGGCGCCAAAGGATGAGACTCTTGATATCCTCCCTGAACACTTTCAGGAAAGATCATCAGTGTTAATTGAACCAACACAACCAGTGAACTTGGGCACTACTGAAGATCCTCAGATAGTTCATGTGGCACAATCCCTATCAGAGGAATAGAAGGAACAATTCACAGAATTCTTGAAGGAGAAAAAGATCAACTTTGCATGGTCCTACACTGATATGCCAGGGCTGGATCCTAATCTCATTATGCATCACTTATCTATAGCTCCTGGGATCAAGCCCGTGGAATAGAAACTTAGGAAAATGCACCCTCATGTTGCATTACTGGTGAAAGAAGAATTAGAAAAGTTGTTAAAAGCTGGATTCATTCGGGTCATTGCCTATGCAGCTTGGATCTCCAATGTAGTCTCTGTTACTAAAACTGATAAATCTATTAGGATCTACACAGACTTTAGGAACCTCAAAAAAGCATGTCCGAAGGATGAATTCCCTTTACCAAATATTGACATGATTATAGACCTCACAGATGGCTACCAGATGTATTCCCTAATGGATGGATTCTCGGGTTATAATCAAATCAAGATTGCCCCTGAGGATCAAGAGAAAACTGCATTCACATGTGCATGGGGCACATTTTGCTGGAACATCATGCCATTTGGGCTAAAGAATGCCGGGGCAACATATCAAAGAGCTATGACAACTATATTCCATGACATGATGCACAAAAACATGGAAGACTATGTCGATGACACCCTGGCTAAATCCAAAGAAAGAGGTACTCATATTGCAGACTTAGGAAAAATATTGGACAGGATGGAGAAATTCCAACTCAGAATCAATCCAAAGAAATGTGCCTTTGGGGTTCAATCAGGAAAGCTCCTAGGATTCATAGTATCGGCAAAAGGAATTGAGGTGGATCCAGCAAAAGTAAAAGCCATTCTAGAGATGACTCCTCCTCGTAATATTAGTCAAATGAGGACACTACAAGGGAGACTCTAGTCTATCAGGAGATTCATGTCCCAACTCGCAGATAAGGCGCAACCCTTTACTAAACTACTACATAAAGGGGTTACATTCAACTGGGATGAACACTGTGAAACGAACTTCAGGGAATTAAAGGCTTATCTAGCTTCGCCACCAATTCTTATGGCACCTATTCATGGGAAACCTTTGCTCCTATATATTTTAGCTACTGCAACATCAATAGGAGTATTACTGGCACAAGAGGATGAAACAAAGAAAGAGCGAGCTATCTACTACATTAGTAGAACTCTAGTCGCCTATGAGCTTAATTATAGCATTATTGAGAAAGCATGTTTAGCAGTTGTCTTCGCATCATGGAAATTAAGACACTACATGCTCTCTCACACAGTAAAGCTCATAGCTAAGATCGATCCTCTAAAGTATCTTTTAAACAGAACAACATTAACAGGTCATTTGGCAAAATGGGTCCTCATTCTCAGTGAGTTTGACATTGAGTATGTTGAACGGAAGGCTATCAAAGGACAGGTACTTGCAGACCAACTAGTTGATTCACCACTTCAAGATGATACACCATTACTAGTTGAATTCCCTGATGAAATGATCATGCATCTCACCGGACATTCCTGGAAGATGTACTTCGATGGGTCATTCACTCAACAAGGATCTGGAGCTGGGGTTCTCTTCATTACTCCTCAAGGATATAAGATTCCCAAAGCTTAGAAATTAATGTTTCCATGTACCAATAATATCTTAGAGTATGAAGCACTAGTCAATGGCCTCAAGCTCGCCATAGAATGGAAGATCATTGAGCTACACATATATGGTGACTCCCAACTAGTTATCAATCAAATCAATGGGGAGTACTAAATAAAAGATGAGAAATTGGTGCCCTACAAACAACTAGTTGATGATTTGGGAAAATACTTTGTCTTCCTCACCTTTCAGCAGATACCAAGATCAGAGAATAAAGCTGCAGATGCTATGGCTACCTTGGCGTCCATGTTACAACTAGAGGAACATCAATTCCACTATGAATTCTTGGTGGAAGAAATATCCTATCCCGCCTTTGCCCATCTAAACTACCAGGTAATCTGTACCTTAAATACTCCCGTTCAATCCTTATATGCCAGTATTATTGCCTATCTTTTAGACCAAACCATTCCTGCTAATCTATCGAGAAATGAGAAATGATCCCTGATTAGGACAGCATCACGTTACATCCTCATAACTAACAACCTATATCAATGAAGTCTCGATGGTACACTTCTTCGATATTTAGAACTAGAAGAGTCTGATCTAGCTTTAAAAGACATCTACGTAGGTGTATGTCGATCACACTCGAATGGCTTTTCCTTAGCTAAGAAGCTGCTCAGAGTAGGCTATTATTGGCTTACAATGGAGAAAGATGCTATTCAATTTTCCAAAGCATGTCTTAAATGCCAAACACATGGAAACCTCATCCATGCTCCTGCCAGAGAACTCATACCTTTTATAACACATTGGCCATTTCAGCAATGAGCCTTTGACTTGGTTGGACAGATATATCCTAACTCTTCAAATGGACACAAGTTCATCATTACAGCCACTGAGTATTTCACAAAGTGGGTCGAAGCTGTGCTGCTAATCAAAGCCACTGGCAAACAAGTGACTATGTTCATTCTGAACTATATTATTTGTAGATATGGGATACCCTCTTCAATCATGACAGACAATGGGGGCCAATTTAAAAACCAAGACATTGATGACCTCTATGAAAAGTTCCACATTACTCAACATTGCTCTTCGGTCTATTATCCTCAAGGTAATGGACAGGCTGAGGCATCGAACAAAAATATTGTACTCAACTGTGAGCAAATCTGGCAGAGACTGGCATTTACAACTAAATCTGGCACTATGGGCCTACAAAACAAGCATCAGAACACCAACAGGAGCCACGCCATTTTCTCTAGTCTATGACGCTGAAGTAGTACTACCTATTGAGGTTTTAATCCCATCTTTGTGGATATCTCTACAAGGTCTAATTACTGATGAATAGTATCGCATTGATCGGATAAATTCTCTGGATCTACTGGATGAGCGCAGACAACAAGCGTTTGATCACCTCAAAGTATACCAAGTGAGGATGTCCAAAGGCTACAACAAGAAGGTTAAACCATGCAAGTTTGAAGTGGGGGACCTTGTCCTGAAAGAGAATCCTAAGAACCAGCCTAACAAAGAGCAGAAAGGAAAGTTTGAACCTAACTAACTGGGGCCTTATGTTATCACTGCTACTTTTGGGACTGGAGCTTATCAGTTGGCTACACCTGAGGGAGACGTTCTTCCAGATCCTATCAGCACTCTACATTTGAAGCGGTTCTATGCTTAAATGTTCGACTAGCAGAGCCTGTACAACAAAAAGTTCCTGCAAAAAACCAAAAATATTCAAAAAATTGATCTTGAAGAAATCCAAAAACAGTGGAAAAGGTCCTTCAAAATGGGTATCATTGGTGAAAACCTGGTAAACAGGCGCCTTGATACTACAAAAACATTCAAAAAAGAAAAAATAGCAAAAAAATTGAAAAAGAGAAAAAGTGCCTTTATGAGCACCTGGTAAAACAGGCGTCTTGGTAGAAAAAAGAAAGTAAAAGATCTTGTCAAGTGGTGAAAACCTGGCAATCAGGCATCACTTGTGTTTTGCGCTCCATCTATCAATGCACTACTGATACTAGGCCTTCATAATTTTGCCTGTACTCATACGCTGACTTCATTTTCCTACATGACT
>MU224882.1:1098734-1118624 GCA_018584345.1 Thuja plicata | reverse complement strand
TAAATTCTTCTCTAACCCACCTCCTAATGTTGTCACATTCCATTAAGGAATACTTAGCAACTCCACCCACTTGAGAAAGTCCACTTTCTCAAGCTAGACTTTCTTAAAGTCCATATTCTCTTACATCTTCCCTTCCCTCTTTAAGGCCTTCATTAATGCCTTCATTAATATGAAGACCTTAAGCCCATATCTCTCCCATGCCTTATTAATGCCTTGGGCATTAAAGGCTCTTACATGTTCATTTATGAGTCTCCAAATTTATAAATGAACCTTGTCCCCCCTCTCTCTCCCCCATTCTTCTATAAATAGAAGCCTGTTTTGAGAGCAAAGAAGCCTTCACCTTAGATCAAAATTACATTGTTATGCTATTGGATTCACTCTAGACTTATATTTCATCTATTTTAGCTTGTTAGTTTATTGTTTTCCTCTCACGTTTTAGAGCTAGAATACTTGTTTTTCATGTCTTTTAGCTTGTTTTTAAATAAAAATCCTTCATGCTAGGTTGTATTCGTCACTGATTTGTAGCATATTCTGAGGGCTGATATGTTACTAATTACACTCCTCCTAGTTAGCAGGCAATAGGTCGATATTAGTGGTTTCTAACATTTTGGACTAACCATTTGAGCTAATGCAATGATCTATTGAGTGTTTGTGTAATTTTCAATAGGTACCCATTTACACACACAGATTGAAGTATATGGTGGTCAGGTAGTCACTTGTTAAAAATGGTAAGTCAATATTTCTTCAATGATTTGGAGACAAACAATTAGGATGAGACACGTTTCCACAGTGAATAGAATAAAGTGTATCAGTCGCGTGGTCTCCCAAAAGGAAAATATCATTTGGGAATTAAGAGACTAAAGGGTGTAAGGCTATGTATTTTAATATTATCGTGTTGTCTCCAAATGATTTAGGGCTTTAAAAATATACTCAGTGACTTAGCAGAGCTGTCAGATGTAGAATGAGATAAGATCAACGGTAGTCGTTGAATCTCTATCAATTTTTCATAAGAGTAAAATGTTCTTGTGACAGTGAGATTAGCTTTAGTCACATAGTCTTTGAATTAAAATTAAAAGATAAAGTTTGATGGACTATGTCGTGAAGTCTCCACAGGAAATATTAAAGAGCAGTTTTAATCAGCAATTGGGTGACTAAGGGTAGTCACGGGGTCTCATAAAGTGAAATAGACATTTAGAGACTTAGCGATAAGAGCTTAAAAGTGAAAATTAATCATGGTCGCAGGGTCTCTGAATAAATTATGAGTTTGGCATTTGATCTAGCGACTTGGATTCATTTGGTCGTGTGATCGCCAGAAGTCAATCATAGTTAAGCTAAGTGAAGAGAATCATATAGTCACTAGCTCTCCAGAAGAATTAAGAGTTAAGAGATTTGATCAGCGACAAAGAGATAGTGCCTAGTCGTGTAGTTGCTAAAGATGAAAAGTGATAAAAGGCAGCAGTTGCTGACATGACAACATAGAGATTCATCGTCCAATGAAAATATAGGAGATTAATTACTGTATGAAAAAGGTAGCTGAGATGTCTGGTGAAGAACCAATCATATGAAGACATGTCATTCTGTTCAAATTTTATAAGGGTTTTTTTTTAAAATGCACTCATATGATTTTGATTTCCTGTCACATTCATCAGCTACAGCTAGGATTTCAATCAATACCACAACATGTAAACTTGAAGGTGAAAATGATTGTCTCTTCAATGATGAGCTAAGTACTTTGAAAAGTTACCATAAAGGGATGATCTCAGGTTTATTTTCGTTTATCATACATTGAGATTTTCAGAGCGAAGCACGGAGAGGAGTAAGGAGTCCTGAGAGAAGATTTGTCTCAATATCGGTGAAAGAGAAGTGGAACAAAAAAAGATGAGTAGAGTAGTTAGTGTGGCTTCTACCAACGGGAAGAGCAATGAAGTTGATGAGGATGCCAAAGGAAAAAAGGAATTTCTCTGATGAATTTTTGAAGCTGTTGCTTGGTTCTACACAGAACAAGAGGGAAAATGCCAAATTATTGGTAGATAAATACTATGAAATCAAAGATGCCCGTACACCAGGCTCCACAGGTTTTTCTCTATATAACTATTTTTATAATAATTCTGATAAGGCTATCCCAATATCAAACCCTTGGACTAGTGGTTTGGCTAGGTTAATTGTCCCTGATTTCTATGTAGATGTAGACTTTTTTCTAGGTCTTGCAAACCATTACAACTCTTTGTCTAGGACAATTAAAAAGAATGATGGTACTGCACTGTTGATTCTAAATAGGAATTGATTCATGGAATATTTTGGTTTATATAGTACCATGTCCACCAAGATTAAGATTACCAAATAGGAGGAAAGGTATAGGTTACAGCTTGGGGTTGCTAGAAACCAATTGCAAAAACATATTCTTAAGGAAGTTAGAAACCATATTACTCCCATACCGGGAACTATACCCTACTATTTCAAAGATTTACATTTCTATATCAAGTACATTGCTTATGATTTGTGTAGAGTGTTGGGTATAGATGGAGGAGCTGAGAAGATAAATTTTGGAATTTTAATGATGGTGTTAGTTTTGCGAGATGTGCATTCTAGTACTAGCTATGAATATATATAGTACATCATTGATAGAATGCATGAGGGCTTTGTAGCAGTGCAGAAGAAGGATTAAAATACTAAGGATATATATCCTAAGTGTTTACATTATTCTATCCTGATGCATTTGTTATTGCATTTCAATTATGGTATCATGAATGTAAACAACTTGAACACTCAGAGGATCTTTCAGGACCGCCCCAATCCTATTCAATTTTGGATTAGGATACGGAATTATACCTCCAAGGATTGTGACTTCTATGAATTTGAGAACTAGATTGTATATCCCTTGATGTAGAGTTTGGGTATTAGCAAGACTAGGCTCCCAGTGAAGGTGCTGCTGTTGCTAAGACCCTGTGAATATGTTGATAAATGGGAGGGTGACCACAATTAGGGAGACTTCTTTTTGGAAGATAATTTTACCATGATCAGATTATATGGGTGCACACATTCTCCTCATGTCCTACCATATCATGTACCATCAAGAGTTGCAGCTATGGAGTTAATTTGGCAGCTTTTATTAATAGACAATGAGCACTTTACACCACACAGGAAAGGGACATTAACCCCTAGGAAATTGAAGATTTTTTAGTTTACAATTGGCAAAGGGGCTACTGATTTAGTGAGCACATGGTTGGAATTCTACAAGATGGGAGAAACATTATATAGATATATTGATCCAGAAGGATTTATTGCAGGAGCAAAGAAACTCCTAACACCTACCATACCAAACACATATGTACATGGTCTTTGTGTGGAGGAAGATACTACAAGGAATATAATTGATGAGGATGAAGTGAGAACTAGGAGAGAGAGAATTCAAGAGTTATTGAATTTAGAGAAACAAATAAAAAGAAATGGATTAAAATTTGGGAGTTTTTACCCTGCCTGCCATATTTTGATAAAATCAAAGCTATGATTGACAACTTTTACACACTTTGTGAGCAATTAGACAGAGTTTTGGATGTGAAGAAAGGGGGAAAAGAGTCTGAATATATAGAATATGAGTATGAGAGTGAGAGTGATGGAGAATATGTCCATCCACCTCAAGTAGATCAATCCCAACAAAATTTCACAGAAGCAATTCAGATGCAGGGGGAACAAGGGCATATCATAGATTTAACTGAGGTTTCCCAACCTGATGATATAGATGAGCCTGCTACAAAGAGGCCAAAAGTTGACCTTGGTCAAACCTCTTATGCAAGAAAAGTGAAAAAAGGAGATAGGATAACTGCTCTTGTTCTTGGCAACAGGTTATATGATCACAATTTGAGAAAATAAATTAGATAAGGAAAGAGACAACAACATGAAGAAGGGGAAAACATTGAATTGTCTGTCAGAGCATTAATTGATGAAAGGCTACTTCACCAGCAATAGTTCTTAAGTGATGAAAATTTTATAAAAACTAATTAATTTAAGGATTTCTTAAGGTGGCATAAAAAGGAGCAAATTAGAGAATAGTTGAAATCAGATGATGAAGAGGCAGTAACAAATGAGGCTCTTCTAGCTCTACAAGCATATGATCCTGACAGTGAGGATGTTTATCCTGATGAGGCTAGGAAGATGGTCTTAAAAAATGGAATCTTGCTTGTTGAGGGCTGGGATTTAGCCTCAGCATTTATTATAGATCAAATTAGAAAGCAGCCAGATCTGAAGATGGAAAGTGAAATCCAAATGGGTGACATGATCAAAGGGTTTGGCTATAGTCCAAAATCACAAGCATTTTCCATGTGGAATTTATGTCCAAAAGACCAGAAGCCTCAACTTTTGAATATTCAGGAGAGCATGGTTGGAAATCAAATGGTGTGGACAGTACAGAACACTGGAGATCTTGAGATTTCCCAAATCATGACACATTGGGCACACTTAAATGAGGATAAGACAAAGCAGTTGTCTAAAAAGTGTGGTGTCTTAATTGAGGAAGCTAGTGCCCTAGCAAAGGATAGGGAATTATGTCATATTAAGATACATCAACAGGATAAGGTAATTGTTGAGATGACTAGACAATTACAAGAAAAGCCTGAAGTTGTATATGTCCCCTCAGTGCAGCCTCTGCAGATAAAAGAGAAGGTTGAAACAAAGGAAGAGGTTAAAATGGAGGATGTGGCCAAAAGGAATAATGAGGTACCTATAAATCCATTAAGGAGCATTCTTCAACATAGGATTGATATATTAAAAGATAAAATAGATATTATCCAGAATGCATATAATAAATTACCCATCTTGCATCCTAAAGTAACAGGGTATATTTCTATTTTGAACCCTTACTTTGTCACATGGTCTCCTAGGGTACAATTGTTTGAGAAACTAGCATCTTTACAGTAGCATAGGCCATATTTACCAGAGATTGTGACAGAGGTGGAAGATGAAATAAAAAAGGTAAATGTATCTTTATCTTTCTTTAAGGGAAAACTAAATCAGATAGAGGCTAAGATAAGCCTATTTTCACCATATTTCATTAGGTTTGTTCCTCCTTTGAAAGGAGAAGATGATCAGGTTAAGGCCTTGGAGGCCTGGAGAAATGAGTTTGACAACAAAATTCCTAGTAATGAGGCATTTATTATAGGATCTGATATGGATTTAGATGGTTTTAACAAAATTTTGGATGAAGCTTTCAGGGCAGAGACTGACATAAATAAGTTTTTAATTGATGTCAAGAGCATTACTAATGTTAGATGGGAAAGGCCAAAGGGACAACTGTAGAGTATTCAAAGTTTTAAATGGCCTACAGAGGATGAGGTGACAGCTTGGGATTTGATCACCAAACCAAAGAAGAAAAATCTTGTGGTGATAGAGGAGGAGATACTGGATGAGGAGTAGAAAGGAATACTTGGCGCCTGACCATTGAGCACAGGGAGGTTAGTTATTATCAAAGACAAGTGTAGGTTAGCCTGAAATGGTGGTCACTTGATCTCAGTATGAATATTAGATGCTATCCTAAATTTTGTCAGACAAAGGTGCTAGAATCTAGACGAAGACAAAGAAGATTAGATTTCATCCCCTATTCTTGTCTTCCCACTGCTTGACATTCTCATTTCTTGTTTTTTCTGTACTTTTAGGGTTAGGTTCCTTAAACCATCCGAAGCTTGTTGCATCCTAACTTTAAGGATTCCAAGATGGTTAAGGACCTATAAATAGATAAAATTGTAATAGTTTTAGAGAGATGAAATATATTGGAAAACCAGAATTTATAAATTTTAGTCTGTCTTTGAGCTTTTTACGCTTTTCATGTACTGAAGCAGAAATATATGAATAAAATACAGTGCAACTTTACTCTATATTATTTTTGTCTCCTTACTTATTGTCTGTACTCTTTTATGTTTAATCTGTAAGGCATGTTAAACATATTAGCTATAAGGTAGTTATCTCATTATTTGCAAGATTCTTCTAAGGGGAGAATTAAACTTTGTGAGTAGTTTCAGGGAGTACAACAGTGATTGAGGATTTGATACAATATTGTGGAAGCGACATGATAGTTTGCAAGGCATCTTATCTGAGTTTCATGTAGGTTGCAAGGCATCTGACAGTATTCTATTTTATATATCTATGTGCATTTATATTTATTGATTCTATAAGCCCAAGGATAGGCACTGGTCTAGGAACTTGTTTGGTAATCCATCATCATCCAAAATATTCAATACTATTCAAAATCATTTCAATCAAATATACTTCTGTTACTAAGAACAAATGAGCTGAACTCATAAGGATTTGTATCAGCAAGATACCATTTAGTTTGTTAATCCCTTGAAGAGTGGATCATTAGGTTACCCCTCCTAAAGTAAAAGGAAGAAGGATGAAAGTCCTTATTTCATTGGTTTATGTTATTAAGACCATAGCTTGGCTTGTAGTACTCTATTTCAAACTAATTATTGCAATCTCCAAGGTATTTTATAAGTTATTACAGTGAGGTCTGAAGTAAGTAACCAGTGAATGAATTAGTCTACCAAATACATAGGCTGAAGAATCAGTAATCTTTTAATAGGTAATACCTTCCTGAGTCTGTGGAACTCAAAAATGAAGGAGGTGATAATAGGTATCCCTAGTGTTATCAAATACCTCAGCAATTAACCTTTCTCTTGTCAAAATGGAGTTTGCATTCAAGTATAATTAGTATACTGTCATCTTAAGGTTATGGTGCAAGAAAAAGAGCTAACAAATTGGCGACTCTGCTGGGGAATCAAGTGATTATAAATCATACCAATTTTAGTTGTCAAAATTGTCTTTTGATAAGTATTTATTCACTCCTAATTATTATTGGGTGGCGACTCTAAAGAAAATCTCTGAGATTAGTGCAAATTTAATAAATATCTCTCATAATGAATGCTAGGTCAAGAATGATAAATGATCCTAAGAAGGTTTTATATGGTGGAATCCCATCATCCTCAAGGATGGAAATGTCTTAGAGAAAAAAGAGAAACCAAGTTATCATGGATGAAACCTCTCCAAGAGGTAAAGAGGGTAATGCTAGGAGAGACATGAACAACAATCAGCCTTCTCATGATGGAAATACTTTAGAATATGAAGAAGCTGCATAAAGGGTATTAGAAACACCTACAGTCACTTCTACTTCTAATGAAAGAGAAGAAACAAGTACATCTAGTTCAAATTCTGAAGAAGATCCCTCTGATGAGCTTGCAAATGAGGATAAATTCATCATGAAACAGCTTTCCCTTATTCAACAAATGAAAAGGGAGAGAGAAATGAGAAGGAAAAAACATGAGCATAAGGATGTTGATAAGAGTAAAAGAAGATCTTCAAGACATCAAAATATGAAAGATACAGAGAGGTCTCAAAAAGACCAAGAAATACCACTCACTTATAAGGATTCTAGTTCATAGAAGGATAAAGGTAAGCAAAAGATGAATGAATACAGAAATCAAGAACCTAAGTTTCAGAAGCCTTTAACAGAGAAAATGTCCAAATTGGATGTTGATTTGGAGAAATTGAGAATTGAAAAGGAAACCATGGAGAAAATGTTAGAAAAGGCACAAATGGAAGCTACAACAGTTGAAATGAAGAAGAAAATAGATTTTTTGTAGTCTTCAAAGTATTCTCATGCTGGGCTAGAGAATATTACTGCTTCTAAAGAAAAAGCTACCACTTTTAAAGAGAATGATAGTTTTCAAAGGAAACCATTGCATACTAAAAGGTATAAACAATTTAACTTTATTGGTATCCCTGGATATCCTAAGGCTTTCCCTAAAGATGTGGGTGATATAGGAGAAAAGCTCCCAAAGTTTGCAGGTAACAATGTTATTTCTTGTGAAACACATTTAAGAAAGTTCATTAATTTTGTTGATGATTTAAATATCACTCATGAGCATGTGTTAATGAAATTATTTGTTTAGTCTTTAGTGGAAGATGAAAAAGAATGGTTTAGGAGCCTTTCTAATGGATCTGTTGTTTCTATGGATGAGTTGGTTGAATTATTTAAGGTTCAGTATGGAGATAAAACAAATAAAGGATTTTTGTTGAATGAGTTCAACAATATCAAAAAAAATTACAATGAAGAGGTCACAGAGTTTAATACAAGGTTTGAAAGAGCTATGCATAAGCTATTTTAGAAGATAAGGCTGGATGAAGAGGTATGTCGAGCAACTTATTTGAATGCATTTGATTCTAAAATGGGATATGCTCTTAGGGATAAAAATCCTAGAACTCTTACTGATGCTTATAGAATAGCGGTGAATATTGAAATGAACAGAAGATTATTTGGTAACTTGAATAGGAGAGATGACTCAAGGTTTAGTAGGAGTAACTTAAAGGAACCATAGTATAAGGAATATAGGGCTCCTTAGAACAATAGACCTTCTTTCAATACTACATACAATCCTCAAAATAGAATGCAAAACCATCCTTATGGAACTCAGTTTAAGGATGGAAAGTCTATTATTCTACCTAGAAAGGAGAAGAAAGATAACAGAACTCCAGACCCTCTACATAAAAATGTTGTCCATTTTTGCAATGATGATCCTTGGTGTGAGGCTTGTGAAGCCCCTCATAACCCTAATTTTTGTATTGTTTCCTTAGACTTGACAGTAAGTGAAGAGCAAAGAAATGGTGAGGGTGAACAATGTGATCATAATATGACAAATACTTATTCATGTCATGATATAGATTCGGACAGTAAAAATGAAAGTCATGATTCTTGTAGTTCACAAAGAAGGGTAGAAAATCATCATCAACAGATCTTATCTGATTATGAAGCTGAGGAAACTAATTACCATATAATATGTTATGCTTAATAAAATTAGGATGTTCCACTTATTAGAAAAGCTTCAGATCTAGAGAAAGCTAGGATTATTGCAGATTTAGTGAACAAGGCTAGAAGCAACTACCATTTAAGAAGTAGGGTAGTGGGTAGTACTGGTAGTGAGCCATCAGGTGTCTTTATAAAAGAAAATAAGATAGACACTAAGTATGTGCAAAAAAAGGAAGGACCTGGTGAAAATATAAATAAACATAAGATCAAAATCATTACAAAAGACCTTGAACCAAATGTTGTACCAGAAGGAGAATTGAAAAGGCAAGAAACAAGTACTCCTGTTAAAAATGGAAAGCAAAAAGTTAAAAGAACCAACTCTAAATGAACATATTGAGGAAAGTGATATTACTATTGATAAATCAAAATCCTCAGATGTGAAATATACTCCAGTAGATATGGGTCAATGTTTGTCCCAAATGACAGTTAAGATGCCATTTATAGAGATGATGAGAATCAAAGAACATAAGGAAAATGTATTGTCATTATTAAATAGTGTGCCCATAATAAAGGTCCAAAGTCCAGATAATGTTGGCAAGAAACCAATCAATAAAGGGAAGGAATTTGAGGTGTTAACATCTGAGATTCCTCAAATATTCTTGAATACAACTTCTTGCCCAAGAGTTGTTGACCCATTTTTTATTTCATTAATAGTTAATGGAAAGATGCTAAAAAATTATATGATTGATTCAGGAGCATATAATACTGTTATACCAGTGGAAATCATAAGGTCAATGGGATTATAGGTTGATACTCCTCATGGGAGATGTCAAGCTATGGAATCTAGAGAGGTCCCTGTGATTGGTACCATTGAGGCTATACCTTATAAATTAGTAGCTTGTCCTGATGTAGTAATGACTATGAGTGTTCTTGTGGTTGACATACCGCCACATTATGGCATGTTGCTGTCAAGAAAATGGAGTGCTTCAATGGGAGGTAGTATACAAAGTGATTTAGCATATGCTACTTTTAACATTGCTGGAGATAATGTTAAGGTCTTAAGGGAGAGTAGAACTCTTCACATGATAGAAAGATTTGAGGACACTAACATTAATTGTTGCATTGATATGGATATGGAGAATTTCAGGATACAAAAGAATGAACTTTATTATCAGCATGAAGAGATTGACCCTCTAAATAGAGAATTGATTATACAAGGTGATGGATTGTGGAATATGTACTTTGATGGGGCATGCTCAAAAGAAGGATCAGGGGTAGGGGTATTGTTGGTATCTCCATCAGGTACAACTTTTAAGTATTCATTTCTATTAGCCTTCCAATGTACAAATAATACTATGGAATATGAGGCTTTTTTTTAGGACTTGAAATTGCTATCAAACATGGGATAAAATGTTTAAAGGTTTATGGTGATTCTGAGTTGGTAGTAGCTCAAGTTAGATCTAAATATGCAGTAAAGATTGATAGATTGAAAATGTACAAGTATGCTATTTGGGATCAAATTGAAATGTTTGATGCCTTTGATATAAGTTGGTTAGAAAGGTCAAAGAATATAATGGCTGATTTTTTAGCAAATGTTGCTTTAAAAACTGATGATTTGACCTTACATGGGGTGTCAATATTGGAATTCAAGACAAGACCAGTTGTTCTGGACAACATATACAACTGGCAGGTTTTTCAAGATGATCAAGATATTCTGAGGTTTATGCAATGTCTAAACCATTATGAGAACCAAAGTATAGATTGTAGTACTTTACTAGAAAGCAATGATGGAAAAGAATACATTTTGGGAAATGAGATTGTCCAGTTAAGTTCTAACCAGATTCCTAGGGGTTTGGTTGAACTTGAAGCTTTGTTTAGTAGTCAACAAAATGATTCATCAAAATTAAGCAATGCCAAGGTTGAGGATTTGAAAGAAATAAATTTAGGATCTGAAAATATTCCTCAAATAGTTTATATTGGAAAGGGTTTAGACTCTCACATAAGGATAAATTTGATCAAATTGTTAAGAAAATATAAACATTTCTTTGCTTGGTCATATGAGCATTTGAAAGCATATAGAGAGGACCTTTTTTAAACCTATTGTAAATTTGTTAAAGAAAGATTCCAAATTTGTTTGGAATGAAGAAGCCCAACAGGCATTTGAGAAAATAAAGAAATTAGTACAAGAGGCTCCAGTTTTGAAATCTCCAGATTATACTAAGACTTTCTCTTTGTTTTCATTTGCATCTTTTCATACAATTGCTACTATTTTACTACAAAAAGATGAAAAAGGATTTGAACATCCAAAAGCTTTTTACAGTAAATCCCTACAAGCTGTAGAACTTAATTATGAAATAATGGAGAAGCAGGTTTATGCTTTGGTGAAAGCTGTGAAATCTTTCAGGCCATACCTGGTTTGTGCTCGGATACAAGCTTATGTTCCTCATTCAGAAGTGAAAGATATTCTTACACAGTCAGAGGTAACGGGTAAGAGGTGTAAATGGATCACCAGAATTCAAGAATTTAACCTTGAGATCCATATTACAAATTTACTAAGAGGACAGGGTTGGAAAAGCTCATGACAGAAGAAAACTTGGATCTAGTACAAATAAATCAGACAAAGATACATGATCAAACTACTACAAGCATAGAGAGGCAACCATTCTATACTAATATTGTGTTTTTTCTCAAAAATGCCAAATGTCCTGATCATATGTCAGAAAAATCAGAAAAGAAGTTTGAGATTGAAAACTCAAAAATACACTTTGATTCAAGGAGACTTGTATTAGAAGGATAAGAATGGTGTATTATTGTTATGCCTTGAAAAATACCAAGCAGAAAGAGTTTTATGTGAAATGCATGCAGGAGAATGTGGAGGGAATTTTTCTGCTAAGGCTACTGCCCATAAGATTTTAAGAGCTGGGTACTATTAGCCCACCTTGTTTAAAGATACCTATGAATATGTCAAAAAGTGTGAGCCTTGTCAAAGGTTCTTAAATAAGCTAAAAATTTTAGGTGCTCTGTTGCTAAACCTAGTAAGTACTAAAGTTCCTTTTACTATGTGGGGAATTGGTTTTATTGGTGAATTCCAGGAGAAATATAGTGGAGGACATAGTTGGATATTGGTTTCTACAGATTATTTTACGAAGTGGATTGAAGCCATTCCTACAAAGAAAGAAACAAGCAGGGTAGTCACTGAATTTCTAATGGAGAATATTATAACTAGATTTGGTGTACTTGCTAAATTAGTAATGGATAATGCCATGAGTTTTAGATCAGAAGAAATGATAGAATTCTATGAAAAATATGAGATTACAATATTATATTCATCCCCATATCATCCACAAGCTAATGGACAAGCTAAGTCGAGTAATAAGAGTATATTGAAAATACTAAAAAGAACTCTTGAAAAGAATAAAAGAGCATGACATGCTAAGTTAAAATTAGCACTTTGGGATGATAGAATAACAATTAAAAATGCAACTAGTAAGTCTCCATTTGAGCTGGTGTATGGTCTACAGGAAAGAATTCCTATCAACAATTTATTACCAGTATATTAGTTTATACAAGAGGAACATTTAGGTGTTTCTGACAATATGCAGAATAGAATGACTCAGTTGGTAGAATTGGATGAAGCAAGAATACATAGCCAAAGAGAAAGCCTAAAGTTGCAACATAAGATGAAGTACTTTTTGATAAAAGGGCTACTGAGAGAAAATTCCAGTTTGGTGACCTAGTTCTTCAGTAGAATGCAAGAGTAGAAGATAAAGGAAAACACAAGAAGTTTGAATCTTTATGGCTTGGAGCATTTATTGTCTCACAGAACTTTGGAAAAGACTCTTACTTATTGAAGAACATGGATGGACAAGATTTTGAGTTTCCTATGCATGGGAAATTCCTGAAGCCCTTTTTCAACTGAGAATCGAAGTTCATGCACAAGTAAGTATGTATCATACTGTGAATAATTTCCTTCATTTATGTAAATGTTGTAAATAGTTTCCCTTTTGTTTTAGGTTAGTTGGTGTCCTTTTCATTTTTTGTAGCGGTCTGCAACCAAAGATTCTATGGTTCTTTGCCATAAACTATTTTTAGTCAATCCTCAGGTAGAGCCACTGTTGGTTGTATTTCTAGTTTTGTTGGTTTTCCCTAAAAATTTTGTTGTCATCATTGCCGAGTTCTATCCAAAATCAAAAAATTCTCCCCAATTTGAAGTATCCCTATGGAAAGTTTGTGTTCTTAGGTCAAAATCCACATGAATAGTGAAAAACCCAAAACCCTGAGATGTTTTCTAAGTGAGAATGCAAAAAAGCCCTAAAATGTCAATCGAGTTTCTAATTTGGCATTACCTTTTTGAAAAAATTAAGTTATGAAATGTCATGTGCCTTCTAATGGTCACCGAGTCACTTAATCCTAAAAGCATATTCCATTTTGTCATTAGACTTGGTGATTAACTATTGTCGGGATGTCTCAAGAGGAAAAGGAATATTCTTTGTAAGTTATGAGACTTAGCGAAATCCTTTAGTTGCGAAGTCTCCCAATGAAGAAAAACATCATCTGGCAATATGGAGACAAGTGGTTAAGTCACGATGTCATGCAATATATCCTTCTGTTAGCAAATTATCATGAGACTTAGTGATTGCTTTAGTCACAAGGTCTCCAGATCATAACACAGTTAGTGATAAGTTTAAATGCTTCTGTCACCAAGTCTCCAGTTAAAAGGTCAGTTAAATAAAAGATTCTGAGACTTTGCAGCAAATCATAAGTTGATTCAAGTATATGGTGGTCGGGTAGTCACTGGTTGAAAATGGTAAGTCAGCATTTCTTTAGTGATTTGGAGACAAACAATCAGGATTAGACATGTGTCCATAGTGAGTAGAACAAAGTGTAGCAGTCACATGGTCTCCCAAAAGGAAAATATCATTTGGCGATTAAGAGACTAAAGGGTGTAAGGCTATGTATTTTAATATTTTCGCGTTGTCTCCAAATGATTTAGGGCCTTCAAAATATACTCAACGACTTAGCAGAGCCGTCAGATGTAGAATGAGATACGATGAATGGTAGTCACTGAGTCTCTATAAATTTTGCATAAGAGTAAAATGTTCTTGCGACAATGAGATTAGCTTTAGTCGCATAGTCTCTGAATTAAAATTAAAAGATAAAGTTTCATGGACTATGTCGTGAAGTCTCCGAAGGAAATATTAAAGAGTAGTTTTAATCAGTGATTGAGTGACTAAGGGTGGTCGCGGGGTCTTGTAAAGTGAAATAGACATTCAAAGACTTAGCAATAAAAGCTTAAAAGTGAAAAGTAACTATGGTCACGGGGTCTCTGAATAAACTCTGAGTTTGGCATTTGATCTAGCGACTTGGATTCATTTGGTCACGTGATTGCCAGAAGCTAATCATAGTTAAGCTAAGTGAAGAGAATCATATAGTCACTAGATCTCCAGAAGAATTAAGAGTTAAGAGATTTGATCAGTGACAAAGAGATAGTGCATAGTCGCGTGGTCTCTAAATATATAAAGTGATAAAAGGTGGTAGTTGCTGACATGACAACATAGAGATTCATCATCCAATGAAAATATGGGAGATTAATTACTGTGTGAAAAAGGTAGCTGAGATGTCTGGTGAAGAACCAATCATATGAAGACATGTCATTCTATTCAAAGTTTATAAGGGTTTTTTTTCTGAAAATGCACTCATATGATTTTGATTTCCTATCACATTCATGAGCTATGGCTAGGATTTCAATTAATACCACAGCATGTAAACTTGAAGGAAAAATTGATTGTCTCTTCAATGATGAGCTAAGTACTTTGAAAAGTTACCATAAAGGGATGACCTTAGGTCTATTTTTGTTTATCATACATCTATATTTTTAGAGCGGAGAATTGCTAGGTCTTCTGTGTCCATAAAGCAAAAATTGATCAATTTTAGGGTAACACTCCAGTTTTCAAAGTTCTTGAATTGTCTTCAGTGCACGGAGAGGAGTAAGGATTCCTAAGAGAATATTTGTCTCAATATCAGTGAAAGAGAAGTGCAACAAAACAAGATGAGTAGAGCAGTTAGTCTGGCTTCTACCAGTGGGAAGAGCGATGAAGTTGATGAGGATGCCAAAGGAAAAAGGAATTTCTCTGATGAATTTTTGAAGCTATTTCCTAGGTCTACACAGAACAAGGGGGAAAATGCCAACTTATTGGCAGATGGATACTGTGAAATTAGAGATGCCTGTAGACCAGGTTCCACAGGTTTTTCAGTATATAACTATTTAATAATAATTTTGAAAAGGCCATCCCAATATCAAACCCTTGGACTAGTGGTTTGGCTAGGTTAATTGTCACTGATGTCTATGTAGATGTAGACTTGTTTTTAGGTCTTGCAAACCATTATGACTCTTTGTTGAGGACAATTAAAAATAATGATGGTACTGCATTGTTGATTCTGAATAGGAATTCATTCATGCAAGCTTTTGGTTTATATAGTACCATGTCCACCAAGATTAATATTACCAAACAGGAGGAAAGGTATAGGTTACAGCCTGGGGTTGCTATAAACCAATTGCAAAAACATATTCTTAAGGAAGTTAGAAACCATATAACCCCCATACTAGGAACTTCACACTACAGTTTCAAAGATTTACATTTCTATATCAAGTACATTGCTTATGCTTTGTGTAGAGTGTTGGGTATAGATGGAGGAGCTGAGAAGATAAATTCTAGAATTTTAATGATGGTGTTAGATTTGCAAGATGTGCATTCTAGTACTAGCTATGACTCTACATAGTACATCATTGAGAGAATGCATGAGGGGTTTGTAGCAGTGCAGAAGAAGGATAAAAATCCTAAGGATAAAGATCCTACATTTTTACATTATTTTATCCTGATGCATTTGTTAATGCATTTCAATTATGGTCTCATGAATGCAAACAACTTGAACCCTTAGAGGATCTTTTAGGACCACCCCAATCCTATTCAATTTTGGATTAGGATATGGAATTATACCTCCAAGGATTCTGACTTCTATGGATTTGAGAACTGGATTGTATATCCCTTGATGCAGAGTTTGGGTATTAGCAAGACTAGGCTCCCAATGAAGGTGTTGCAGTTTCTAAGACCTTGTGAATATGTTGATAAATGGGAGGGTGACCACAATTGGGGAGACTTCTTTTTAGAAGAGAATTTTACCATGATCAAAGTATATGGATGCACACATCCTCCTCATGTCCTACAATATCATGTACCATCAAGAGTTGCAGCTATAGAGTTCATTTGGCAGATTTTATTAACAGATAATGAGCACTTTACACCACACAGGAAGGGGACATTGACCCCTAGGCTATTCAAGATTTTTCAGTTTACAATTGGCAAAGGGGCTATTGATTTAGTGAACACATGGTTGGAAAGCTGCAAGATGGGAGAAACATTAAATAGATATATTAAACTAGAAGGATTTATTGCAAGAGTGAAGAAACTCCTAACTCCTACCATACCAAACACATATGTACATGGTCTTTGTGTGGAGGAAGATACTACAAATAATATCCTTGATGAGGATGAAGTGAGAACTAGGAGAGAGAGAATTCAAGAGTTATTGTATTTAGAGAAACAAATAAAAAGAAATGGATTAACATTTTGGGGTTTTTACCTTGACCAGCCATATTTTGATAAAATCAAAGCTATGATAGACAAATTTTACACACTCTGTGAGCAATTAGACAGAGTTTTGGATGTGAAGAAAGGGGGAAAAGAGTCTGAATATTCAGAATATGAGTATGAGAGTGAGAGTGATGGAGAATATGTCCATCCACCTCAAGTAGATCAATCCCAACAAAATTTTGCAGAAGCAATTCAGATGCAGGGGGAACAGGGGCATGTCATAGATTTAACTGAGGTTTCCCAACCTGATGATATAGAGGATCCTGCTACAAAGAGGCCAAAAGTTGACCTTGGTCAAACCTCTTATGCAAGAGAAGCAAAAAAAGGAGATAGGACAAGTGCTCTTGTTCCTGGCAACAGGTTATATGATCATAATTTGAGAAAAGAAATCAGAAAAGGAAAGAGACAACAACATGAAGAAGAGGAAAACATAGAATTGCTTCTTAGAGCATGCATTGATGAAAGGCTACTTCACCAGAAATAGTTCTTAAGTGATGACAATTTTATAAAAACTGATGAATTTAAGGACTTCTTAAGGTGGCATAAAAAGGAGCAAATCAGAGAACAGCTGAAATCAGATGGTGAAGAGGCAGTAACAAATGAGGTTCTTCTAGCTCTACAAGCCTATGATCTTGATGGTGAGGATGTTTCTCCTGATGAGGCTAGGAAGATGGTCTTAAACAGTGGAATCTTGCTTGCTAAGGGCTAGGATTTAGCCTGAGCATTTATTATAGATCAAATTAGAAAGTAACTAGATCTGAAGATGGCAAGTGAAATCCAAATGGGTGACATGATCAAAGGGTTTGGATATAGTCCAAAATCACAAGCATTTTCCATTTGGAATTTATGTCCAAAATACCAGAAGCCTCAACTTTTGAATATTTAGGAGAGCATGGTTGGAAATCAAATGGTGTGGATAGTATAGAACACTGGAGATCTTGAGATTTCCCAAATTATGACACATTGGGCACACTTAAATGAGGAAAAGACAAAGCAGTTGTTTGAAAAGTGTGGTGTCTTAATTGAGGAAGCTAGTGCCCTAGCAAAGGATAGGGAATTATGTCATATTGAGATACATCAACAGGATAAGGTAATTGCTAAGATGACTAGGCAATTACAAGAAAATCCTGAATTTGTATGTGTGCCCTCAGTGCAACCTTTGCAGATAGAAGAGAAGGTTGAAACAAAGGAAGAGGTTAAAACAGAGGATGTGGCCAAAAGGAATAATAAGGTAGTTATAAATGCATTAAGGAGCATTCTTCATCATAGGATTGATATATTAAAAGATAAAATAGATATCATCTTGAATGCATATAATAAATTACCCATCTTGCATGCTGAAGTAATAGGGTATATTTCTATTTTGAACCCTTACTTTGTCACATGGTCTCCTAGGGTACAATTGTTTGAGAAACTAGCCTCTTTGCAACAGCATAGGCCAGATTTACCAAAGATTGTGACAGAGGTGGAAGATAAAATAAAAAAGGTAAATGTATCTTTGTCTTTCTTTAAGGGAAAACTAACTCAGATAGAGGCTAAGATAAGCCTATTTTCACCAGATTTCAATAGGTTTGTTCCTCCTTTGAAAGGAGAAGATGATCAGGTTAAGGCCTTGGAGGCCTGGAGAAATGAGTTTGACAGCAAAATGCCTAGTAATGAGGCATTTATTATAGAATCTAATCTGGATTTAGATGGTTTTAACAAAATTTTGGATGAAGCTTTCAGGGCAGAGACTGACATAAATAAGTTTTTAGTTGATGTCAAGAGCATTACTAATGTCAGATAAGAGAGGTAAAAGGGACAACTATAGAGTATTCAAAGTTTTAAATGGCCTATAGAGGATGAGGTGACAGCTTGGGATTTGATCACCAAACCAAAGAAGAAAAAGCCTATAGTGATAGAGGAGGATATCCTGGATGAGGAGTAGAAAGGAACACTTGGCGCCTGACCATTGAGCACAGGGAGGTTAGTTATTATCAAAGACAAGTGTAGGTTAGCCTGAAATGGTGGTCACTTGATCTCAGTATCAATATTAGATGCTATCCTAAATATTGTCAGACAAAGGTGCCAGAATCTAGATGAAGACAAAGAAGATCAGATTTCATCCCCTGTTCTTGTCTTCCCACTGCTTGACATTTTCATTTCTTGTCTTTTCTATACTTTTAGGGTTAGGTTCCTTAAACCATCTGAAGCTTGTTGCATCCTAACTTTAAGGATTCCAAGATGGTTAAGGACCTATAAATAGATAAAATTTTAATAGTTTTAGAGAGATGAAATATATTGGGAAACCAGACTTTCTAAATTTTGGTCTATGTCTTTGAGCTTTTTAGGCTTTTTATGTACTGAAGCATAAATATATGAATAAAATGCAGTGCAACTTTACTCTATATTATTGTTGTCTCTTTACTTATTGTCTATACTCTTTTATGTTTAATCTACAAGGCATGTTAAACATATTAGCTATAAGGTAGTTATCTGATTATTTGCAAGCTTCTTCTAAGGGGAGAATTAAACTTTGTGAATAGTTTCAGGGAGTACAGCAATGATTGAGGATTTGACACAATATTGTGGAAGTGACATGATAGTTTGAAAATCATCTTATCTGAGTTGCATGTAGGTTGCAAGGCATCTTACAATATTCTATTTTATATATCTCTATGGATTTATATTTATTGATTCTATAAGCCCAAGGATAGGCACTAGTCTAGGAACTTGTTTGGTAATCCATCATCATCCAAAATATTCAATACTATTCAAAATCATTTCAATCAAATATACTTATGTTACTAAGAACAAATGAGCTGAACTCATAAGGATTTGTATCAGCAAGATACCATTCAGTTTGTTAATCCCTTGAAGATTGGATCATTAGGTTACCCCTCCTAAAGTAAAATGAAGAAGGGTGAAAGGTTATTAAGACCATAGCCTGGCTTTTAGTACTCTGTTTCAAACTAATTATTGTAATCTCCAAGGTATTTTATAAGTTATTACAATGAGGTCTGAAGTAAGTAACCAGTGAATGAATTAGTCCACCAAATACATAGGCTGAAGAATCAGTAATCTTTTAATAGGTAATACCTTCCTGAGTCTGTGGAACTCAAAAATGAAGGAGGTGATAATAGGTATACCCAGTGTTATCAAATACCTCAGCAATTAGCCTTTCTCTTGTCAAAAGGGAGTTTGCATTCAAGTATAATCAATATATTGTCATCTTAAGGTTGTGGTGCAAGAAAAAGAGCTAACAGTTCTTATGCATGTGCATTCTTGTAAATCATTGGATCTGATAATATAATGTATATCAATGTAATTCAAAGCAATTGATAAGGGAATGGGTAGATCTAGGAAAAAGGAAAGGGAAAATATTATATGTTATCAATATGAAAAGATAATTGTTTAAGGTATTTATTCACCTATCTTTTATTACTTTTGGTATTATAAATGATCTTA
>MU224882.1:1085893-1098559 GCA_018584345.1 Thuja plicata | reverse complement strand
CTTAATGAATAGTGTAAATAATGACATAAGTTTAGTAAAGGATAACTCACATGGATGCATGTTAAAATATTAGGATTGATGGTAAGATTATACATGTAACTTAATGTTAAGAGTAAAGGAATGAATTTCAAACTTATATTAATCAATCAATGCCTTAATGGTCAAATGATTAGATTGGATTATGTTACTTGAAAAACCGTGTTAGGGAACCTATGAGGACTTAGATTAGTTATAATATTTCAAAAGAATATATATATTCACATCTCTTAGTAGTTAGTTGGCTTGTACTCCTGGGTTCCCTAGCGGGGTGTGACACAAAGGGAAGAAAGCTTGCTACCTAGCTTAGAGTAGAGCTGATGACACCGACACCGAATAACAAGAAGACATTGAAATGGTATTTGTAGCCATGAAGGATGATTCAGATGAAGATGAAGAAAACCTGCAGTCATATCTAAAGTTAGTAAAAATGATGTCTAGATCATAGATAGTGGCTGCACTCACCATATGACCAGTGATAAACAAAAGTTTGAGACTTTTGAATACTATAATAGTGGTTCAGTGAGAATGGGTAATGATACACCTTTTCCAATTGAAGGTAAAGGAACCATAATGCTGAATAACCTGGTAAAATATGAAAATGCTTACTGGGTTAAAGGACTGAATTACAACTTGTTAAGTGTTTCTCATCTGAACAATTTAGGACATAGATTAGCATTTGAAAATAAGAAGGCAAAGATCTTAAATGAATCAGGAAGGTTGATTGGTACTGGTGAGTAGACAAAAGGTAATCTTTTCTATCTTGATGACACTAACACCACTTGTTTGATGGATAGAAATGAAGGCTTATGGTTGTGGCACAAAAGGTTGTGTCATGTGAACTTTGAAAACATGATAAAGATAAGCAACAAAAGGATTGTCAGAGGCTTATTGATGATGAATAAGCCCGAGCATATCATGTGCAAGAACTATCAAAATGGTAAGATGACAAAGTCTAGTTTCAAGAGAAAATCCCATACATATACTGCAAATCTAGAATTAGTCCATACAGATCTATGTAGATCAATGAGGACAAAGAGCTACTATGGAGATAGATATTTTATTCTGTTTGTTGATGATTTCTCTAGAATGATAACAGCCATGGTTTTAAAAGATAAAATAGAAGCATTTAAGATGTTTAAATGGTATAAAGAAATGGTTGAAAAACAAAGTGAAAATAAATTGAAATGGTTAAGGTCAGATTGAGGAGGGGAATTTACTTCAGAAGAATTCATTGACTATTGCATTGAGCATGGAATTAAGAGACAGGTTTCTGCACCAAGAACACCACAGAAAAATGGAATTGTTGATAGGAGAAATAGATCAATTATTGACTTTGCAAGAACATTGATGATTGAGAAAATCATCACTCAAACATTTTGGAGGGAAGCTGTTAGTACTATTGTCTATATACTAAATAGAGTACAATTAAAGAAGGACACAAAGAAGACACCATATGAGCTTTGGTATGGTCATACACCCAATGTAAGTTACTTCCAAATCTTTGGTAGTCAATGTTATATATTGAAGGATGATAGAAATGGAAAACTTAACTGCAAAAGTGAAGAAGGTATCTTCCTAGGGTATTCAACCAAAAGCATAGCTTATAAATTTCTTAACAAGTCATCTAACAAAATCATTGAAAGTGAAAATGTGAAAATAGATGAATTCGCAGAAAATAATGATAAGGAAAACAAAAAGGAACCAGAGGACTACAATAGGTTTGTTTATATAGAACCTGATACTCTACTCGAGCAATGATGTGTCACTCCCGAGCATCAGAACATTGCACCCGAGCATCAAGCTGCAATTAACAATGATCAGGATAATACTCAAGATGTTGTTCCGAACAATGGAAATGAAAATGAAATTGAAGAAGATAATTAGAATGATGAACACAGAGCTGAACCAAAACTTGCCAAGTATGTCAGAATCCATCATCCACAAAATCAAATCATAGGAGACAAGAAGGCTGAAACAAGAATAAGAAGTAAGTCACTTAACACCAGATGTTTACTTTGTGGTTTTGAGCCTAAATCTGTTTACAATGCACTTGAAAATGAAGAATGGGTCAGTGATATGAATGAAGAGATAGAAAATATTGAGAAGAACAATACATGGACACTAGTACCAAGACCAGATGAAAAGAATGTCATCGGTACCAAATGGATATTCAGAAACAAGTTGAATGAGAATGGAGAAGTCACTAGAAACAAATAAAGATTAGTATGTAAGGGATATGCACAAGAAGGTATTGATTATGGTGAAATCTTTGCACCCATTTCTATACTAGAAGGAGTTAGAATATTACTTTCTTATGCTGCTTTTAAAGGATTCAAGGTATACCAAATGGATGTCAAATCAACATTCCTAAATGGAATACTTGAAGAAGAGGTATACATTGAACAACTAGAAGGGCTTGTCAATCCAGACAAGAAAAACATGGTATATAGACTAAACAAAGCCTTGTATGGATTGAAAAAAGCACCGAGAGCCTGGTATGAAAGACTTCACTCATATCTCATCTATACTTAAAATAATATACCGATGGTAATATTCTGATTGCTGAAATCTTTGTTGATGATATCATTTTTGGAGGGAATGAATTGTTATGCAAATCCTTTGCTGATGAAATGAGCAAGGAATTGAAATGTCTATGTTTGGAGAAATCAAATTCTTTCTTGGTCTATAGATTCTTCAACAAAATGTAGGCATTTACATCACTCAATCCAAATACATCAAGGAAGTGCTAAAGATATTCAAGATGGAGGAGTCCAAACCAATTGGAACACCTATGGCTACTGGATGCAAGCTAAAAAAGGAGGAAAAGAAAAATGAGGTAAATCAGACCTTATATAGATCAATGATTGGCAAACTGATGTATGTTGTTCACACCAGACTAGATATAGCACATGCAGTGAGAATAGTTTCAAGATTCTCTGCTAATCCCAAAGAATCACATATGACTGCTGTCAAAATAATTTTGAGATATCTGAAGAACACTAAAGACTATGGCTTATGGTACAAAAGAGAAGGAAAATTTGAGCTACAAGTCTATACAAATGTTGATTGGGCTGGAAACATTGATGAGGGAAAGTGCACAATTGGAGGAGCATTCTTCATGGGTGACAGACTAGTCACATGGATAAGCAAGAAGCAAAGATGCATCTCTTAGTCTACTGTAGAAGAAAAATATGTGGCTGATGCTGTAAATTGCTCTAATATTGCATGGATCAAACAATTACTAGAAGGTATGCATATGAAGATCCTTGAACTAGTAATTATCTATTGTGATAATACCGGTGCAATAAACATTTCTAAGAATCGACTCATGCATGATAAGACTAAGTATATTGCTATCAAGTATCAATATCTGAGAGAACAAGTTCAAGCAAAGGAAGTGACACTAGAATATGTTCAATCAAAGGAACAGTTAGCTAATATATTCACCAAGCCATTACCGAAGGATACTTTTGAGTACCTGAGACAAAGACTAGTGGTTCAACCCTTGTCTATCAGTTAGTAAAATGACTAGGAGGTTGCATCAGCCTATACCAAATCTGAAGATCAGTCATGTTGATGCAAACATTGAGATGGACAATAATAGATACATTTGTACATTGCAAGGTACAAATCTACATCAAAAATCAGACATTGTATTGCTAATAGATAGGGAAATTCAAGGAATATATTATGCAAAGAGATGGAAGATGATATAGATGATAAGATAAGGAGAAGTATTTTTTTTTGGCATTTTTGTCAAAGGGAGAGAAATATATCATTATAATACAAAAGGGAAAATTATCATCAGGGAGAGATTTGCCTTATCATACAAAGGAAGAGATGATCTCCATATCACATAAAGGAGAGATATGATAAAAGGAGAGATTATATCATTATCCATGAAGAGAATTTCCTGAGAACTAGAAAGGAAGAGTTATCAATATTCTAAGGGAGAGAAATTGATTACATATGAAATATCCATCTAAGGGAGAGAATTAACAAAGGGAGAGAGTTCAGACAAGAGAAAGAATGTTGTGAAAGGAAAAAGAGATTATCAAGAAGAGGAACAGGAAAGGCAGAGCACATATCAGAACAAAGATATCAGATGATACATCTATCCAATGAAGGGATTAAAGATTGAAGACAACCACTCTGTAAGAAACAAAACTAAGCTATTTTTTAGCTTACCGAGAGCCAGACATTTGTAATAGTTACATTAGGAAAGCTTGATGAAACTGTATATTTCATATTGTATTAGTGATAGTATAGTATGATAATCTAGTATGTTGCCATCAATGCCAAAGGGAGAGATTGATGACATGTAACTGATTGACTGTTTGAAGATGTTAAGTTTATCATCAAAATACAGAAGGATAATGCAAGACATTAAATCAATTAATGGATTGTATTGTCATTGATGTCAACTTGATATAATATAATCGGTTATAATCAAAGTGTCAAAGACTTCAGAGGATTAGAGAGATAAATATTATGCTTTCTATAATGCATAAAAGACAAGAATTTACATTGTGACTACAAACACCGATAGTCAGTGGAACCCCATGGATAGAGATTGCCAACAGTCAAGTCACAGTGATGCCCAAGCAAGAAAAAAGATGAGCAACATCACAAGCAAACCTAACAGCCAGAAACAAAGTGTAAACTGACAGAGAATCCCAAGGATAACTGGAGTGTTGACCGACGCTATCAGAGATTTAAACCAAAATTAACTTAAGTTTAGAAATGACAAAATATCTAGCTAGCAAAGCTAAATATAGAGTTAACTAGTAGTTATCATTGTTTTCATCAACAAGATAAGCAAGAGATAAGTGATTGATTTAAAGATGATTTGTCCAGTTGGAAAAAAGATCTTAGTGAGATAAAACATGAGTTTTTTCTCTAAATTTGATTGGCGAGAATTGTGGATCACGCCAAGATCAAGAAGATAAATAACCTAACAATGGTGATATCATGTCTATTTAAGAGACAACTCAATTCATTAAAAATTGGTGAGGGTGAAGGAATAAACAAGAGGATGCTGAAGAGATACTTCATACAGTGCTGATCAACAAGCTGAGGAAAGAGCTAAAGAATTCTATAGACACCGAGCAACAGAGCACATCATCACTGTGTAGAGTCAAAGGGGAGCGAAGGTATAAACAGAGTTATATTGATCCGAATACTTTGTGAGATTACAATACATCTAAAAATATACAAGTATAGTTATATATATGAACAGATCATATTGTTTCAGTTTAACCATTGATTCAGAAATTCTCTTAACCAAGTGGGATTTAAAGATCCTTTCTATGTTGATATACATCCAATGGAGTATCAAAAATTTTGATCATGAAGATAGCATGAGATGCCAGATACCTATTGATAGGCCAAGTAAGTCTTTGATTAAGGATGGTAGCATAGAGATGCATGATATCAAATGACAAACTAAAATTTTAAATCCTCTAACAAGGTCACACCTAACAGTGTATTTGTAACCTTTAACAGGGTTGGCTCTTCACCGAGCTCACTTCAGAAGAGTGAAAATTTTGGGTTACGGATTCCAAGTGGTTTTTCCCTTAACATGGTTTCCACGTTAAAAAACTATGTGTAAATGTGTTTATGAGTCATTAATTTAGTGTTTTTCATTACACTTAAATTAATTGGATTGACCACTATACACTAGTTAATTTACTGTCTTTCGGTAAATTGACAAACTGCTAATCAGTAAATCTAAAGTAGAAGGTTTTACAAAGAATTCTAAGGAGTAGTAAACTGATATAAGTATTTGGAGGCATTCATATTATAGGTCTGAAGATAACTAGAGTTACAATTTTTTGGTACTAAGTTTTAAGGGTTGATTATTGGAATATTGTTGAGGCCATTGATTCACCCCCCCCCCNCTTCCCCCCCCCCCCCCCCCCATCTCAGTTATTACTAACACAAGAAACCACTTTGGCTAAAAAAGTATCATCTTCAAAAAGGTCTTATAGTCTAGTGGATCAACTACAAAAGACTCTGGCTCAAATTTCCATTTTGCAGATATTGAAACTTTCTCCCAATCAGAAAAAAATCTTGGAGAAATCTCTTGTGGAAACTACCGTTCCTAAAGATTTGGAAGAAGAAAGGTTTTCAAACATGGTGGGTCATCTCATAGCACCTCATTGCTTATCATTTTTAGAGTAAGATGATGTCCATAAACCATCCTCACAATCTCCCATTGCATATAAAGGTTTTGATTCAAAAACACCATGTTAAAAGAGTTCTCATTGATGGAGGAGCTGGTCTAAACATTTATACCTTGAACCTAGTCAAAGCTTTAGGGTTATCTGAGTCATCTATTGATCTCAAGAAACAAATCACTATAAAATCATATGATGTGGGGGAGAGATCTTCTAAAGGAATGGTAGTTTGGACCATTCAAGTGGGTCCAATCAAGAAAGATACCATTTTTCAAGTCCTTGACATGAAATTGACTTATAATATTTTATTGGGAAGGCCTTGGATTCATGATGCAAGTGATGCCTTTGACATATCATCAATGTATAAATTTTTTGTACATGGGTGAAGAAATAACTATTGGAGGAGATTCAAATACCTTTCAACAATATGATGAAACCACTTCATGATTTATTTATTCCACAAAATAGAGAAGGAGTTATTCCTAGTGTCATCATTGAAGAAACCAAAGAAGAAGGTCCTAATTTGACATTAAATGCTACATCTACTTTAATTCCTAATGAAACTAATTTACTTGCATCAACTAAGGGAAAAGAGAAAGTTAGTTACGAGGGTCAAAGTTCTATTGAAACTTTAGTAAAAGTTTCTACACCAAAGGAAGAAATTTTGAGACCTTCTAAGGATGAAAAATAACAAACCAAAAAGGAAAACTATCAAAAGATGAGTGAGATGATGCATAAATTTGAAAAACAATGCAGAATCAATTCAAAAGGAGTTGGAGAATATTTTGTTTCCCTATTTGATTTACCTACTTCCCCAAAGACACATGGGAAACCTTCAAATTCTCATCCACATAAAAAATACAACTCTCATTTTGTGAGAGAAAGTGACCAATCAAACATGGAAAATGAAGATAATGAAGTTTTACAATGGCTTTATAAAGATGAGGATAATTCAAATGTCCCCATTGAAAGAGTGCAACATGTCACTATCCAAACTGATCAATATGGAAAGGGATTTCAAATAATGAAAAAAAATGGGTTACAAGGGAAGAGGACCCTTAGGAATTAGAAATAAAGGCTTTCTAGAACCTATCCAACCTCCTGGAGGTTAAAGGATGAAAAATTTGGAATAGGGTATGAAGAGAAAGGAGTTGGTTCAAGCTCTATGCATGATTCTTATGAACATGTACATATGTTAGAATCTAAGAGAAAAGATGACTTTAAAGAATATGAATGAGACTCCCTATCCAAATATTCTTGTCACAAAAAAGAGGTAGATGTCATTATTACCTATGCTACTATCCCTAATGCAAACAATCAAGCCAATATGGATCAAGGGTCAAGTTCTACACATGTGCCAATTGTTTCTCAAGAATTAAATGTAGGACAAGCATCTAGTGACAACCAATTGATAGGTGAACCTTGGATACCTTTGTGGGGAGGTGATTCAAACATTATTTTTAATCCACATGCATTTTTTCCCATGGAAATCCATGAGGAGTCTAATGAAGAGAATTTTGATTTGACTTCTATGGAACACCTTGAACAAGCACATGTTATTGACTTGAGAGATACAATGTACAAACCCTCAAACAAAGTCATGTCCTTAAACCCTACAAATGAAAACTTACCTAACGAGTCCCTAGCCCTTATTCATCCTAAGCTTATTGATTTAGACTTGACCGAATCTAATGACTTACTCTATATTCCCAATGACAATGCTATGGCCCAATACCTTAATGTGGTTGAGCCATCATCCACCAACAAATTCAATCCAAAAATGATGATGGAGGCAAGGGTCCAATCTCTTAATCCTCAAGATAAAATAAAAAAAGTAAAAAAATGAAAAGGTCTAGTGGTGAAAACCACTATGTGGCAGTACTAGACCCCAAAAAAGTAAAAATAAAGGATGTTTCCAAAGGTGAAAACCCAACCATTGCACCTAAGGAAGAGAGATTGGATACTTTACTTGAACATGAAGAAGAGAGATCTTCTATCCTAATTGAGACAATGGAAAAGGTCAACATTGGCAAATAATTGGAACCTAAATTTATTCATTTAGTAGCATCATTGAATCCAACAGAAAGGAAGGATTTCATCAAATTCTTTCAAGCAAATAAAATCAACTTTGCATGGTTGTATGCAGACACACCATAATTGGATCCAAGTTTCATAATGCACCACCTTAATGTGAGGCCCAACATAAAACCTGTGAAGCAAAATTTGAGAAAAATGCATCCCCATGTGGCTTTATTAGTTAAGGCAGAATTGGAAAAGTTACTAAAAGTGGGCTTCATAAGAGTTATAGCTTATGCAGAATGGATTTAAAATATTGTACCTGTTACTAAATATGATAAATCCATCTGAGTATGCATGGATTTTGGAGATCTCAACCTTGCTTTCCCTAAGGATGATTTTCCATTACCCAGTGTAATGCCCCGCTAGGGAACCCAGGAGAACTTGACCCAAACACGACACTAAGTTCACGGAATATTTTTTTTTTAAATGTTTACAACAATATTAATAACAATGTGAAAGCAACACAATGAAGTACATGATGTACATGAAATACAACTCATAGATGATTAACATTCCTCGAGGGTTCCTTGACGTAGAATTACTTAAACAAACTAATCTATGATTACAATAATAAAGAACTGACATAAAGGTTACATAATCTGAAACCGATTACATACATCTCATAATAAAGATTACATATACAATTGATACCATAAGGTATACTCCCTAATCAACATCCACTGCACAAATCGCAAGGTATGTAATAATACATAATAAACAATACAATGCATCCTCCAAGGATGATAACCAATATAAACATGTGGTACAAATATACATCTCAAGTAACTAAACAAGTCTCCAAAATAAATCAGAAGATAGAACTGCATCAAAGAACATCCAAGCATGAAGAAGAATCCATCAGAATCTCAATGGTAATAAGAATCACTACCACCCGACCACGTGGAACCAAAGGTCCACTCCCACTATGCTGAGGAGATAGTAACAGGCCCATCACACAGGGTATACAACAAGAACACAAAACAAGGTACACATGACCTCATACTTCAATGCAAAGGAAGATCCTAGAAGCAATCTAAACCATAACAAAGAATACTAAACAATGCCAAATGCAACCGACACACATAGGATAACCTAAGCTATATATAGGGAAGTGTCATTACATAAGTCCAACCTTGAAGGTAACCCTAGTAGTACCTCTTGGCCCTGGCCTCTAGGTGACACTATGTGGCTCGGTGATCCTTTCACATAGACAAGGACCCCAACTCCCATCCTATCGTGCGACAGCACCCAAGGCATGGATAGAGACTCAGACATCTTATTAGTTCATTTTAAACCCCTTTAATGTATTATATTTTCACTTATTAAGTAACTTGCCAATGGGTTTACCTAGTAACCACTTAGAGTCCTGAACCCCCATTGCAAGCCACTTCCCCACTGTACACTTAGTTAACCTACCTAGGCTCAAGATCAACACATGAGGATATACATAATCACAAATCACATCCTGCTCATTCAGGAGCACATAGGTTCTCAAATAACCAACAATAACCACAGTACACTCATAAGACCATAAAGCACATCATAACAGAATTAGGTTGGGTATAGGAAATCAAGACCATGACATCATCATAAATTACAAATGACATTGCATAAAACAACATGCAGAAATTATGATCCCAAAACCTTTGGATTTAAGTCATAGGGTCATCTAGCCCAACAAATACCCAAAAGCATGATAACTTAGAAGAACACACACAATATAACATTTATTTGATCACGCACCCAGAACACATCAAGGCATAATAAAAGTTTCATATAAGTTAACTTATGACCATCTCATAAATAAATTACCCTATCTGAATTAATTACCAAAACTAACTAACCATAAAAGAAAATTACACTAATTTTATAACAATAGAAATCAATATTGCCCTCTTAATATTAATCCAATATTATCCAAAACAACACATCCCCAACTAATCTTCCCATTCATGCCATAAATTAACATAAAACTATCTAATAAATTAATCTTAGAACTAATTTAAAAATTAAAATAAACTAATTTAATAACTAACTATAAATCAACTCATAATTAACTATAAGCCAATTTAAAAATTAATAAATAAACTAATTTAAATTAATAAATAAACTCATTCATATCTAATTTATAAACTAATTTATTTCATTAATAAATGAATTTAAAAAAAATTAACAATACTAAACTAAATTAAAATAAACTAATAAACACAAAATTTAATTTAAAACTTAAAAAACACAAATTCAAAATAAATATTTTGGGGGGGTCCCGTGGACCCCACCCTACCTTATTCCCTGCGGGCCCTTCCTTTAAAGGAGGTTGTAGGTGGCACAGCCCGACCGGTGTCTTGGCCACCACGTCGGCAGCTCTGGCTGCCGTGTCGGTGCCTTGGCTGCCGCACCGATACTAGCCCTGCGCGTTGGGGGGTGGGGGGAGTGGTGGCCCCCACCTACCCTGTCATATATAATATATATATATTTTTTATAACATTTTTCTTTTAAAACATTTTTCAAATGCAAATTTTTTTTGTTTTATAATTTTATTTATTTATTTTCGGATACGGAAAATACAAAATAAAATTAATTCTTTTCTTTGATTGATATTTTTTTTTGTCTTTTTCTCTTTTCTTTCTATTTGACTGGTGTCAATTTATTTTAATTAACTCTGTATTATTTTCAACAGATGGCATTTTTCTCAATTAATTCTTTTCAAAGAAGCATTTTCAAAGGGGGAATTTATTTATCCTTTCTACTATAGTCGTAACTATAGGGCAGTTTAATTTTTTCGTTTTCTAGGAGAACCATAGAGTATTTTCTTACGAAATTTTGACAACACTTCCATACTATACTAATATATATTTTCCTTTGAAAATTAGGGATCTAGGTTTCCATAAGCACATATTTCAACAACAATTTCAAACTAGAAACTGTATTACCCATTTACATTTAATACTATAAAATGAAACCCTTTGTGCCCACAAACACATATCTGACATGCAAGCCTGAATTAAAACATGAATTTGATCTAAAAACATATTTTACCAATTGAAACCCTCAAACACAAAAGAAACAAGCAAGGAATGAACAAACAAAGGATTCTTAGTTATCCGGATGCATAGAAGATAGGGATCTGAAAAAACAGAATTGACATGAACTAGACCCTACCTCAATATCTGTTGAAGAACACACAATGCAAAATCAAAGTAAGGAGAATTCCCAAATTGTGCTCCAAAACCAAGAACACACCAAAACTTTCAAAAATGCTCCCAAAAAACCTGTTATGAGAGAATGAGAGAAGAGTCCCCCTAATGAGGATCCATTTCCCCTAATCAAGAAAAACCTAATGACAACACATTCAGTTAACTCCTAAAAGGACTCCTCTCCAAAATTGAAAGAAAATAACAATTAATAATTAAAATATCTAATTACTTGCACAACTCAACTTTGACTCCTAAATTCAAGTTGAGATCTCTTGAGTTTGAAAATACTTTTTCAACCAAATCTTGCACATGTAATTAATAAAATATTAATTTAAATAACTTAAATATTTACATCACAATAATCCATGCAACTAAATATTTAATTATTTAATTAAGCATAAAAGCTCATTTGCTCTAATATTCAGTTAATTATTCAATTAAATATTAATATTCAATAATTGCACTTTAAATAAACTTTCAATTAAACATAGGTATTTAATTTAATTTTCAATTAATTAAATACCCTATATCTAATAATTAATTGCAATAATATTCAATTAAATAAATAACATGATTTAACACCCACATAATCACATCAAGCACTTGAAACTGAAAACATGCAAAATCAAACATGTTCAAGGAAAGGGATACACGAATTCCTATCAGCTATACGAATTCGGTCAAGGTAGTCAAAACAGATACTTGTCCCCTAACTTAGGAAAATTTGGTTTAGGATAGGATTTGGACCTGAAAACTATCTCCCCTCTCTTACCATTGAGATTAATGTGATAGGGCACGCTCACTCCTGCCAATTCAGGGAAGATGTAGCTCAGTACCTGCAATCCTGTCATCACAAAGATGAAACATACATGTACATATCATATGGCAAACAATGGTTGAGACTAGGTTATCGTGTGGATCTCGCCGAAGCAAGTAACTACGACTCTGTCCCATACCATACCAAGCACATCAAACAGTAACACAAAACATACAATGATCCATGTGCATATAAGTCCAAGGTCAGTATTTTCATAAACCATAATCAAAATGAAATCCTAACATATACATAAGCATCATTAAATAACCTTAAATCACATATACACAAAAGATACAACATGATAATAATGGATCAATAACATACTGAAAAGTAATGCATGAATATCCTTAAAATC
>MU224882.1:1055642-1066198 GCA_018584345.1 Thuja plicata | reverse complement strand
GAGAATGACACAATGATATACCCTGGGGAAAACCTTTCGGTAAAAAACCCCAGCACTCCAAAACCTGCACAATGTATTGATCCAAAACTATTCCAGTTACAATACACTTGCAATGCAAGTTCTTTCAAAAGATTTCAAAACCCTTGAAGACAAATCACGACAGCATAAACAGTTCCAACAATACACTCACATCGCTTATCTTCGCAACCCTAAAAAATGCTTATATCACGCGCTTCACCTTTTAGGGTTACTCCTAACGATAACTGTATTAGGGTTTTTACCAAACCCCACGATTGGGGAAGAGTGTACAGTACTCACATTTATCAGTTGCCACATGTCTTCACCTGTCATTGAATCTTCCTAACATAGCTCTTACGTGTCATAGGAATTCGTCATAACCGTTTTAGCCATGATCTCCTTACACACAATTCAAGATGCCGACACATCAACATTATTTGCAAGAAATACATTTTACAAAACAAATAATAAGAATAGGAATTATCCAAGGTTGAGACACCTTATTCCTAACAATTATTCAACCCAAGCATTCGATCTTGCAACTTGATCCTTGAACTTCATGACCTTATTATTAGGATTAAAAATTGACAAAACCTAAATGATCAGAATGAATGGAATTCTATTAAAAATCTTGATACAATACAAAACACTTGAATTTTTTGATGATATTCATTGCATCATGTTATTTTTAGCTAATCAATGATGTTTCAACTAGATTAGCGATGATGAAGACATGATATTTTCTTGATTTTGTGTGACTATGTTGAGGAAGATCAACTAACTTATGTGAATTCATCTAAGGACATGGTCATCAAAAAATCATTGAGGACATTCATGTAGGAAGGAGGGTTAACCTTTTTTTTCTTATGCAAACAGATACCTTGGATATTTATATATTCCATATCTTAAAAGAAAATTCCAATTGCAACATTGAATCCAATGAAACTGGTATTCAGAGTCCCATAGTTGATTTTAAACTAGTGAGATTCGTACTAGTTTCTAATGGTTACAAAATCCATGAAAGTGGTATTCATATTATCATGATGTGATCAGTGATGATTGTACTTGCTCCTAGTTCCACAATGCTCAATGATGAAAACATATCTTCTTTTGCATTTCTTTCGCAATGACAAAAGTGACAATTAATCACTTTTGATGCTTAGATTAATTGCATTTAGAGGATTTTCTAAGTTCAAGGGGGTTAATTATTCAAAAATTTGATATCTTTATCTTGATTCACATCAATCAATAATGAAGACTTTCTTGTGCATTTACCATTGCATTCATTAAACATTAATCATTATTTACATGAGTTAAATATAATTATTCATTATCCAAAAAAAATCCATTAAAAATTTCATAATTCACATAGGTGCATTTCATTGAAATATTGCATTATCAAAATACAAAAAAACATAACATGCATTCATTAAATCCATTGCATTGCATTTATCATTTACGAATGCATCCATCATAAATTAGAAAGCATATAGAAATATATTTCCATACATATTCATTCATCTAAACTATGTCATACATAAGATACTACATCCATAGCATGCAGAAATAAAATGCATAAACATAATCTAGAATTATAACATCAAAGAAAGTTTATCATCTATCATCAAGGAAATCAAAGTGATCAAGTCATTATAAATATGAATCAAATGTTTGACATAATCAAAGCTACATCATATCAAAATGGTACATCATAGTCCTAATCAAATCAATATCTAATACATCTGATACAATACATATGATATCTCAAATCAATCATGACCCGCCAGGGGCACCTAATGCATCTATTGTACCTAAACAACCTGTACTATGTGGATCTCGATCTACTGATCTGTCTTATGTAATATGAGGTACCTGATTGTTACTCGCTATGTTCGACCTTTGTTCCATCATGGTCATGAACTTCTGCATCATGCTCGCCACCTGATCTATCTTGCTAGTAACTATAGCCAAACCCATATGTAAACCTTGCACATCCTTCTCTAACCTAGTAATGGTGCTTGGCTGAATATGTGGTTGAACCTATACTAGTATCTGAAGCACCTGTTGTTCCAGAATCTACAGAGCTATAGGCACTTGTTGTGCCGAAATCTTAGGAACTATAGGCACCTACTATACTAGAATATGTGGACACTGCCCATGTCTAGCAACATGTATCTGAGCCTGTCTCGTGACTCTCTGTCATCGTTGAACAGATACCATTGTCAGTACTTCCTATATTGGTATCATCCTAAATCCACCGCCTCTCCCCTGGACATGCCCACCCCTCATCCATGGTCCTCCCTGACCTCCATCTCTGCCTCTAGCCTGCTGCAGTACTCTCTATCTCTGTGGATCTCTCTATCATCCACCTCCACAACCACCTTTGCTATCATCATCATATTAAGTATTATCTATGTTAGGAATAGGCTCACCAGGATCAGTGAGCCATAGAATCTATGATGATAAAACCACTGTGAGTAATCTTCCAACATCCCTGCATCTGCAATATGATCTCGCATATCCCACTACATGTACCCTAATCTATCTGTTTGATCACAAGCATAATGAAAATCAACCTGTGCACCCCACATGGATCTCTCAGCCTAGACTCAAGCATAAAGTGCCAATCCCTGTGGTATATCTAGGATCCTCCCATACTGACAGAATACTCTATAACAAACAAATCTATCGATCACAAGAGGTGACTGACCTATCATCCATCGAGGAGAAAACATTTATGGAAACTCATCGTCATCCTCTCACCATGCCTCACAACCCAGATATGGTCTCCATATGACCTGATTAATGTCATCAAGCATACAACACTAGTAATCTATTTTTCCTAGCCAAGGCTGAACAATCATGCCCTCATACATATATACGTATGGCCAACCAGGATCTCTCTATCAAGTAGCTATCGGTATTGACATAGGAATGTGCTCCCATGTCCATAACTATAACAACATCACTCCAGTAGATAATAAAGCACTACCCCTATAGAATACATGATGAAACTCATGATATAACTATGCTAGTACATAGGAACCCCAATCTAATCTACAAGGATCAACAATCATGTCCTCAATGATGCAACCTTAACCAAATGTGAAACCATGACTGTGACAATCTGGTAATAGAACTCCACCGATCAATGTACCTAAAACTTCTAGTAGAGTAGGGAAAGAAGAAAACTATGCCTAGGTGATACTCACATCTCCAATATTCTAATCTCCAAAGACCCATCGACAAGCACTACCATCGTGCACCTGATCATTATAAACCTGCTCTCCTCGAATAGGGATCCACAACAATCTGTAAATGTCCTCAGGTGTAATCGTCATCTCTCCCATAGGAAAATGTAAGGTATTATTGTTAGAGTACCATCACTCTACCATAGCTGTGAGAAGACCTAGGTTCAGCTAGAACTAAGGAAGCTCTAAGAGATAGAATAACCTGCATATCTTGATAATGTGCATCTCATGCCCTGACAACTGATATACCATATCACCGAGCCAAGTTGGGACACTCTAGACGTACAACTTCTGGAACGGAACCATTTTTTTCAAATCAAGTGCATTCGATTAGTATCATCATTTAAGTGGATTATCCTACATCAATCTATCATCAAATCAACCTATCACTCTTTTTCAGAAACATCAACTATTTTTCCTAACTCTATATCGTGAGAAGGGGAAAGTCCATCAGTTTATCCTATCCTATCAATCATATTGATATAATCAAACATCTAGTTAATTGATCATCCTAACATCCTAACACTTGGTTTCATTACTAAATGCAACCTGCTTGTCTTTGTTATCAATTTGGTATTTGATCTATCAGAGATGACCACAAATGATCAAGGTTTTTCAATCTTTACACTTAGGCGTTGTTTTTCTTGTGTGTACGCACAACTTCAAACTGTGTATGCTTCATTTCATGCTACACGTAAATTAACCTATCATACGCATTATTTCATTATTCATGCATGTAACATGGCCTAGTACGTTATACTTTGCAGCATACGCGTGACTTAATCACTAGTATGCGTAACTTAAATCTAGGGTTTTTGCTACAGTTTTATACACATGACTTTATTCTTCTAATGCGCGACTTAACAAGTTTCCTAAGTGACATTTTTCTAGTTTCTATGCACTACTTCACTACGCGGACGTGCAACTTTAACTACCTACTTGCAACTTAATAACATCTTACGCGTAATTTAACTACAAATTGCATAAAAAGCCCTATTTAGGCATTGAAACATCAATTAAATGCAATAAATGCTGTAATAAATATTGGAGAAGGTCAAAATCACTCACTAGGGATCAATATTTAGCTGGTCTTTAGAATCCGTGGCCTTTCTTGAACTGATGCTCGCGTATGAGGACCACCATCGTCGTATTCTCACAAAATCTCAGAGCTAAAATGGGAGGTAAAAAGTGAAAATGAATAGTAAAAATGAACTTTTTACTTCTATTTATAACTTTTTGACCTAATTTGATGATATTTTTATCCTTTTTAATTTTAAAAGTGACATTTTTCTCCACCGGGGCATATTGTGATCAATTTTTAATCTCGTTTTCAGAAATGAAAACATAATTTCCCTAATTATTTCATTCTTCAATATCTTGTTGCCTTTGCTATCAATTACATTTTCATTTATGAGGGGGCATCATATGGTCAAAACATTATTGTTATCACATTTCAAACAAAATCTGGGGCACTAAAATTTCAAATTGCTATCAATGGGGCATTTTCATTAGTTTTTCACATCACGATTTCACATCAGATTCACATTAGGTTACATATTATTTTTTCATATCAGGTTTTGCATTAGGTTTCACATCAAATTTTTGCATCAGACATCATTATATCAAATATTAATTAATTAATCAATCAATCAATCAAATCATATCAGATCAGATCATATCAGATCAGATCAAGACATCAATTTTCTTTGAATCAATGTGCTTCGCGCATCAATTCAAAGAGGGGCATTTGTAGACACCTAAATTTGGTCAAGTGTATTTCAATCGATCAGAATACAATTTTATTAAATCAAATGGACTGATTTAATCAAAATGGACTAAATTTCATTAAATCACACGATCAATTAATAAATATATATATTAATTAAATATAATCCTAAAAGGGATAAATCTAAGCTATATAATTTATTTGATCAATTAAAATCAAAATCAACCTATTCCTTACATGGCTAATTTAATTAATTAATTGAATTAATTAAATCCTGATTTCCTTCAACAAAGGGGATAATAGTTTGGATAACCAATGAGAATCAAGGATTGAAAGCACATGGATCACTCCAAACTTTGTAATCTTCATCACCCATTTTAAACTTTAAAATCCTCGCCACTCAATTTGTCTCTTTGTCCCAACCTTTGAGACCACCATTTAAATGGTCTCCCCATTTGAAAGCATTTGAAAGCCTTCAACTCAACCATGCTTTGATCATGATCAACTTAACTCTACCCCCTACCCTTGGGAAATCCTATAAATAGAAAGCATTTTGAGAGCATTATATATCCTAGATATTCGTGAGAAATTGCATCCTTATTATAGATAATTTTATCAAGAACATATCATTTGAGAGCATAATTGAGCATAATTTAAGCATAATTGAATGAAATTGCATTGCAATTTGAGAGTTGTGAGATAGATTAAGCATCATCACACATCAATTCTCATTTTAAGACTATCACTAATGGATATTAAGGTTGAGATCTTCATTAGCATGCTTAGTTAGAGAGCCATGGAATGTTAAATGTTATTTTATCAATTCTTTAGATTAAATTGTACTTCTGATTCCATAGAATTGATAGATTGCACCTTAACTTCATGAAGGTATAGTTTATATATACACACCAGCATAGATATTCTTCAATTTATCATCCACAAGGAAATGGTCAAGTTGAGGTGTCTAATAAAACCATAATAAAAATACTCAAAAGGACTATCAATGACGCTCACCGAGATTAGAATATTCAACTAAATCTATCTCTATGGGCCTATAGGACAAGCATCCACACTCCTACTAGTACTACACCTTTCTCCCTAGTCTATATAGTTGACGCTATTTTAGCACTTGAAGTTGAAATTCCATCATTGAGAGTATCTGTGTGCCATATTGTGGATGATAAAAATTATGGACTGTCTAGGCTACATAAACTTGAGATGCTAGATGAGTGGAGACAAGCCTCTTTAGTTTACTTTAAAGCATATAAAAATTATCTCTAAAGAAGCTATAACAATAAAGTCAAAGGTTTTCATTTTGAAGTCAAAGACTTAGTCCTGAAAATGAACCCCAAGAATCAACAGCAAAGAGACACGCCAAGAAAGTTTGAACCAAACTGGATGGGACCCTACATAGTTTTTACAACATATTAGTTTGAAGCTTATCAACTTACAATATGGGGGAAGAACCATTGTCAAAACTAGTAAACAACATGCACCTTTGCAAATATTATGTATGATCCTGAAAAAAAAGAATTAAAAGAATTAAAAAAAGTAAAAAAAGAACAACAATATTGAAAAACTCAAAACATAACAAAAAATATATTTTTTTTTAAAAAGAAAAAGAGAATAAAAAAAAGAAAAGGGGAAAAAAGAAGAAGAAAAAACCGTTGTCTTCATGAAAACCTGGCAAATAGGTATCTTAGCAATAAAAAAAGACTAAAGAGAAAATTTTTGTCCAAAAGTGAAAACCTTGTAAACAGGTGCTTTGGGAAAGTATCATGGTGAAAATATGGAAAATATGCACCACACATAGTAAGTTGTTGCTCCATCATCTATATTAAATCTATCTAATATTATACTTACACTTCCTAGCATACTTTCATATCGAATTCCAACCCTAGTGCCCCTTTGTGGCCTGTAACTGGTTGATGTTTCTTGTTATTCCCTTTTCAAGTTTGTATATATCTTATTTTTTGGCCTTTGTATATATAGTCTAGGGGCATGTTTTCCCTACATTACCTTTAATTTGAATCTGAAATGCGGGCAATTCTCAAAACATGGTTGACTCATGGAGTTTTCCATTCTATCTGATTGGAGACAACAATATGTAAATACTAATATCTTGAAAAATCCAAAAAAAACATATAAAGTCTTGAAAAGTATTCCTAAAAATTCATACAGAGTCCTGAAAAAATATAAAAAAACAATTGCCTAATGTCCTAAAAAAATTTAGAAAAAATTGTAAAAAGCCCTAAAAAATTAGTAAAATTGCAAATATGATCCTGAAAAAAAAAAGGACGATAAAAATTGTATATGATGCTAAAAAAAGACACTAAAAGTGTAAAATGTCCTAAAAAACAACAAACAAATCAAAACCCTAAAAATTTTTTTTAAAAAAAATCCCTTAAAATTTTGCAATAAATTTGTATATAATCACTTTCTTAAAAGTTTTCCTCATGTGGAAGATAACCAATAATGTAGAAGCAAACTGAAGGCTAGCACTTAAACTAAATCATGTGTTAATAGATGAGCTATCCAATTGAATCGACACTTAGACTGGTTGGACTTGTCAACCTTTCAAAATCCTCAATCAACCTCAACACTATTAGTCCTTCAAACAATTCCTACAGGGTGTTGTATGCTTGAAACTAGATGACATTAGTCTTAGACAAGATACTTCATGCCTACTATCAAACATTATCAAAATACACATTCACAAATTATGGAAATAGGATTGGAATAGTTGTTGGTTTGATTGGATTTGTGAATCTTATCTTTTATTGATTTTTCTTCAATCATGCTCCTATTCTACTTTAGGATATCACTGAGTGATGAGAGTGGCTAGGATGGTCCATGGTCCTTTATTTTTTGTTTTGTTTTCTATCTGTGACATGTTCTCTTAAAATTCTAGGGCACATATGCCATATGCCTCGAGATGGATGAGACCATTCCTTGTTTACAATATGTTTGGTTTTATGAAAAAGGGCTGCAATATCGCTCTGGCTTATTCTGCCACAATGTGTCACATCCATTTTTCAATATCAAAATAAAGCTCCCTTTGACATAAAGTGCACTTAAGAAAGAAAAGTTTCATCAGTAATGAAATTTCTTCATCTAATTTCCACTTTTTGCAAAAACTTCTTCGATTGGTCCTTGGTGTCTCCTTGGTCTAGTGCTTTGGTATACAAAAACAATTGTATCCTACATTCATATCATAATTGCATATCCATAGAATATATAAATATGAAAATATGAAAACATATTGCATTCATTACAATGCATCATAAAACACATTGTATCCATCACATGTATATATTGCAAGAATATAAAACAACATCATACTAACATCATCATAATAGTAAAGAGTGTACATAGTAAATTAAAACATGTGTATATATGCATATCCATCTCATGCCAAAGAAAATAACTAGTTACATCTCATATATATATATATATCACAAAAGCATAAAAGTACAAAAGTCAAGGTCTGTATACACTAAGGTCTGCAGGCTCGATCATAATCTATCAATCGTGTCTGTAAAAAATACCCCTCTCCATAGGGAGTGCCCCCTGTTAGCCTTTTCTCTCCCAGCCCTCCTAGTCTCCGTTTTGTCTAAAGGAAGTAGCCCCACCTTTTTTTGATCCTATCTGTCATGCTCTAGGTATCCCTCTCAGTCCCAAAGATCCCTACTACTCAATATACTCTGGGAGTGTGTCCTACTAGAAGAATCCCTGAAGCCCAGTGCCCACTTCTATTACAATACATCCCTCTTGTACATACACTTCCAATATATATTTTCCCCTCAAGCATCTGCTAGCATCATTTTTATATCATGCACACCATCATCTATGATACTGCTAATAAATGTTTGCATGTCCTCCTCTTCTCTCTATTCTCTAGACAAAGTTATATCTGGAGAGGCCCTCAATACATCTCTCTCTATTTTTTTTTATTGGTAACATTAGTATTTTATTGATAAAGATAAGGAAATACATCAAAAGTCCATTCTTCCAGATGGCTACCATATTACAAACCCACACACATACCTACCCTACATTTAAGCTTTCAACATAGTGCTAAGAGGCTAAGGGATATAAACATCCCCGAAAAGAGAGACGAAAAAATTGGGGGAATATTAATATACTCAAAAGGATGCAATATGCATCAACCCCCTATAGCGGCAAAACATTGAATTACCAAAAGAAAACCCTGAGAAGCTCCCACCATGTTTCCGCCCACCAGCTTATTTTTTGAACCAGGCGTCAGATTCTCCCTTGGTGAAGTTTGGGATAGATCTATTGCCTACAAATGTGGCCCTGGGATGATCTACCGCCTATTTCTTCATCTCCCCCATGAGTGAAGAGCCCACCCATGTATCTACACTTGTGCTGGCCCCTGTCGCCATACCTCCACCCCTACCCAATTGATGTCTCAGCGGCTCACCAGGTGGTTGCATGCTTTTGATGGGAGTCATCTTTGTGCGCACCTTCTGTGCCTCCTCCTGCTCCTTTGAATGCTCATACAGAATTTTGACTATGTCCTACCATGCCTTTGTGGCTTTTGGAATGTGAACTTCCCTTGGGGTCGCAGATGACCACATGAGAAAAGGTTGTAGCGGCGTTGATCCTCCAATTTGCCTCCATGGGTCTGTTCCCATGTGCAGCCCAACACCCAGCTCTACCCTGTTTAAGATTTCGTCAAAACCCACCAGCCACTACAGATCAATACAGGCTTCCATGACTATTTGGACCTCTTCCTTCAAGTCCCCCACCGAAAGGGCCAAGGCAAAAAAGAGAGAGGTGATGTCCAGATTCGACTGCCTTCTCTAGTAGTCATCCAGGTATTCTGAGACAAAGAAATCCATGACTGCACTCATGAAGGCCTGGCCATCAAATAGGAAGATGTTTCACAGTCACCACACCATGACGTTCCCTATGTAAGCCTGCGTCTGATTACTTAACTCCAAAGAAAAATTTGCCTCCATGATCTTCGCTCTGTTGAAAATCCTGCGCAAAGTGATTTGAGCTGAGATCTTTTCGAGATTAAAAGATTCCCAGGAAAGTTCTAGATACACACCCTGAAATAATGTCTTTCGTGCGGTCTTAATGATTGTTGTGATTTGCACTCTCATAAATTTAAATGCTGATTCAAGCGTGCCTCTTTTGGTGTGTGGGTGAGATCGGTATCAAGTTACTCCTGTATGTGATGAAAACCTACCTGCAAGAGACAACACTAAAACATGCAACCATTAGGATTAGTCATCAAAACAACAAGATTCAAACAAGGGTTAGCATATTCAAATGAAATCTCAAAACAAGAGTTTAAACCACGACCTCCGATGAGCTTGAACAAGGGCACCCAATGCCTTGTTGATGTGCTCTTAGAGATGGATGTGGGTGTGCTCTCCCAACACAATACTAAATCCCACTAATGATTTCAAATGCAAGCTAAATAGAGTGAAAAGCTTCAAGAACAAGTATGAAGAACTTGTCTCAAAGCCATCACAAATGATGAATGTAGATGAAAACTTAATCTAGATTGATATGAAAGATGAATGCAA
>MU224882.1:1022438-1045565 GCA_018584345.1 Thuja plicata | reverse complement strand
GTAGGTTGCTAGGTAGGATTAATAGGTTTTATTAATTTTAATCTTGGTTTAGAAGAATATTAGAAATGTGGGGGAATAAATAAATTTAAAATTTATTTAAAAGGGGATTTATGGAGGGTAATATATTAAATGAGATTTAATACATTAAAAGGGATAGTATTTAAATTAAATTCAAATACTTAGGAGCATGAATCGTATTTAATTAAATAAATTTAATTAAATAGATAGAAGAATATAACAAATATAATTAATTAAAATTAATTATAATTTTATGGGAATATTAATTAAATTAATATAAGGACGATTTTGGACGTCTACAACTCCAACTTGAGAAGACCGAAGCTCTCAAAAATTTTGTCTTCTTTCTCATGGGGACGATTTGCACCCAAGTTGGCCAAATAATCGGCCACCACATTTGCCTCCTGATATACATGGGAAATCCAGAAGTCTTCAAATTTCAACATAAAGCATTGTATCTTTTCAATATGTTTGTCTAGATGCCAAGCCTCCATGCTGCCTTTCTTAATCCCATTAATGATGATTTCAGAATCGCCTTCCAGGTGCACCTTCCGGAAGCCCAACTTCACTCCCATTAAGGTAGCTTCTTTCGCGGCTTCACATTCTACCTTGTTATTAGTCCTGTCATGAAGCCTCCTTGCTGTGATAGCCACTATATTGCCCTCATAATCTTGTGCTATAACACCACACCCAGAGGTGCCTGGATTGCCTCTGGCTGCTCTGTCAAAACTAATTTTTATCCATCCTTCATCTGGAGGTTGCCACCCACATTTCACCTTTTGAAGAGCAGGATTAACCCTTTGAAACCCATGAATAGGCCGATAATTGATTGAAGGTAACTTGGCTTGCAAGCAAGCGTCAAACTATGTGAAAGAGGGGTTGTGCTTTCTTGAAGAGGATGTAGCCAACTATAAGATTTCAGAGATGGCTCTATCCAGTCGCTGACTAAAAATGTCCAGTGTTTCCTCCTTGCCTTGGAAGGTTCTTTTGTTTCTTTCCTTCCACAACTCCCACAACATAATTTATGGGATTATCTTTAGGCAGATCCAAAGACTGACCCCTAATTCAACTCCGGCCATGCTTTCAGCCACCCTTCCAATGTTTCAGTCAATGGGCTCTCCCACTCTAGAATGGTTTTGGCCCTGATCTAAACTTCTTGAGAGTAGCTGCAGTGGAGTAAAAGGTGATCAACCATTTCTTCTGCAGTCTTGCACAGTGGACATCTGAAAGGTCCTTGAAAGCCTATACATTTAATTCTTTCCCCTGTAAGGATTTTACCATTACCAACTAGCCAAGTGAAGGCACCAGCTTTGGGTAAACAATACTTATTCAAGGAGAGGTTCCTCTCCCAGTCAACTTTATTATGATTCCCTTCTAGTAACTGATATCCCAGCTTGACTGAGTATTTGCCACTTTGGATCCACACCAGATGAGTTGGTCCTCCATAAGAGAAGTAGTCAAAATGTGCTCAGCCAAGAGTTGCCTCATCCATGTCTTACCTTCGTTGTTGATTTCCAGTGTTGAGGGGTCTTTCCATTTCTACGGGCCCCCCAGATCGGAAGGTTGATTGTCAATGTAATCCTTGACTCAGGATCCCCACAAATGTTGCATCTAATTAATGACATTGTGAGGTACACCTAAGGATTCCAGTCTCTACCCCTCGTCCCATGAGTCATGCCAAAAATCTGCCTTTTCACCATTTTCGATCTTCCAAGTTAAGTGGTCCGTAATCAGATCCCTACAGCTGAGAAGGAAGTTCCAGATGGTTGAACCTCTGGGTAGATCCGTAATAGTCAGAATCCTTTCTGGTTCTTGGGAGTCCAAATACTTAGCTCTTAAAATTTTAACCCATCTCTGATTGCCTGCACTGAACATTTGCCAGACAATCTTGGCCCCCAGGGCCGTATTGAAAAGCATCTAGTCTCTTACCCCTGCTCCTCTACTGCCTTTCGGTCTGCAAACTTTGGACCAGGCCAGCAAGGGGATCTTTTCACCTTCCTGTGCGCCATTCCATAGGAACTTCTACATACATCTTTGGATCGACTGAATCTCCTTTTTGGGAATTCTGAAACATGCCATCGAGTATACCAATTTTTCTGAAATAACAGCCCGAAGCATGGTAATCCTACCAACCAAAGATAGCCACTGACCTTTCCAGCTATCCATGCTATTTCTACATTCATCCACTAACTTGTTCTAGATTTTTCCTCTCCCAGCACCCCCAAATAGAGGGGTTCCAAGGAATTTCCAAGGAATTTTACCAATTCTCACTCTGAATGATCCAGTGATTTCTCTTTGAAGGCCTGGCTCCGTATTGAAAAATAATATTTTTGACTTGTCCCAATTAACTGACTGTCCCGATGCCACATTGTAGTCAGCCAGTACCTATTGCATAACCTTGGCCTTAGCCATAGATTCCACTCCAAAAAAGCATGTGTCATCCACAAATTGGGAGTGGGAGGTAGAGGGAATCCCATTCACAATCTGGATGCCCTTCCATGCCCCGCTTACTCTGCACTTAGTGATTAATCTCCCCAAAACCTCTACTAGAATGATAAATAAGAAGGGGGAAATTGAATCCCCTTGTCTGATGCCCCTGCTAGTGTTGAAAAACCTCTGTGGGCTGCCATTAATAAGGATAGAAGTCCTAAAATCTAAGATCATGCTCCTAATCCATTTTAGCCAGTTTTCCCTGAAACCAAAACTCTTCATAACCCCAAGTAAGAACTCCCTATCTACTCTATCATAATCTTTGCAGATGTCTAGCTTGAGCATCATATGCCTACCCTTACCCTTATAGGCAGTGTGAATCGCTTCATGTGCCACAATAATACCATCCACAACACTACAGTTTGGGGTAAAACCACTTTGCTCTGGAGAAACAATGTTTTCTAAGAGAGATTTTAATCTATTTGCAGCAACCTTAGTAGTAATTTTATATACTGTGTTACAAAGGGATATGGGTCTGAAATCATCATACCTTAGTGGTTTCCCTTTTTTCAAAATGAGAGTGATTAGGGTGTTATTGAAATCTTTTAGGATGAAGCCCTCTCTTCTTGATTCTTCCACGACTGTCAGTAGTTCTTCTTTGAGCAGATCCCAAAATTTTTGGTAGAAAAAAGCCTGAAAACCATCCAGCCCAAGGGCCTTGTCACTCCCCATCCCAAACACAGAAGCTTTGAGTTCAACCATCATGAATTTTTTCATCAGCATCATGTTTCCCTCCTCCGACACAATTTTGGGGATGACACTCAGGACCTTATCCTGGGTAGCCTTCCTATCTGCTTGTTCCTCTTGCCAGAGTGAAGAGAAAAAAGCTACAGCCTCCCTATTGATGTTTTCATTGTCCTCCAAAAGGGTCCCATGCATCATTTTCTACTTTTAATATGTGCATATCTACTGTGAGCATTGCCTTCTTGGTATCCCAAACTTCTCTCTCTGCTTGATATTCTACTCTCTACCTGATATCCCTCAAGCTTCCTCATCAGATCTGTGATGTTTTACCTCTGATATATGTAGGTCCCTCTTAGAGTTATTTCATGTGGAATATGCTCTACCTCATTACCTACAACTATATCATGTATCAACATATCCTCATGAGCCTTTATTTCCTAATCATCTAGTGGAGCCCCTCTGTCCTCCTCTGCCTACATAGGCATGGCATCATGACCATAATCATCATCATCACTGCTCAAATTTGTACTATCTACATAACACTCCTCATCCTCATCATCCTCCTTAGCCTTTTCACTGCTATCCCCCTCAACCTCATCCTTTCTATCTAAATCATCCTCCTTCTCTCACCTATTGTCGTACCACTTGTTAAAGCTTTTTCTTGCAGAATCAAAATAGATTAATAACTGACCAACTCTATAACTCCAAACTCTTGATTCTAACAAGAAAAAGTCTAATTAATGAGGATAAAACATCTTCCTTCACTTTGAGCTCCACATCACTCAGGTGAGTATTACCTAATCTGCACACACATGATTCCCTTGTGACAAATACAAGCTTGCAGATATATAACTGTGGAATAGTTTTCAGACCTTTAGGTAACAAATACCTCAATATTTTATCAAGTCTTATGCAATATTCTACTTGCATAGAGTATGTATGAGAACTAGAGAAGTCCTAACTCCTAACAACATGAAAGGGAAATGATTTTCAATTTATGTTTTGGTTAATGGATCTCTAAAATACCCCAAGTCTTTCATAGACCAGTGCCTTATCCAATGGGCAACAGAGTCAAACATAACATTGCAAACAAGATCATGAACAAAGGAGAATAACATAGTCTGATATGTCTATATGCCTTACATAAAATATACCCTATCAATCAAGTTATACTTGTGAATCCACCTGTGTATTCAAATATGCAACTCCCTACTCAAAGAATTTAACCCTCCCCTTAGAAGAGACCTTGGAATAGACAGTACTTTAATCAGCATCCACTGAAAGTCAAGTCTAGCATACCCTTGATATTCCAACTCATACACATTTGAATAAAAATATTAAATCGCATTCATTTCTTGAATACCTATATTGCAATATTTACAAGAGACAAAACTAAAACACCCTTGATGCCCTAGTTTATATGATTCAGAAAAAATAATGGAGACAACTTGATGATAGAACAATAATGTTGAAATTCATTCATAAACTAGTTGTTACAATGATGTTCTTCCCTACAATAAAAAGGAAATCAGAACACCCTATATGCATAGAAGAGGGAAAAATATACAGAAGATACCACACTTGGAACCTACTCTGAACTTTTGTAGAGGATCAGAACAAAGTCTGAAACCTCCCAAAACATAACAGAAAAATAGGAATCCTTCCAAAAGAGAAAAGAGGTAAATAAATAGAAGAAGAAGAAGAAGAGCCCTAAAATACATGTCTGATTCACACTTTTCCCTCTTGCAATCTGATTTTTTACTTATCCTTCTTTCTCCAAGGAAATCTCATCTCCATTGGACATTTCAAAATCTGATTTTACTTATCTTTTGCAAAAAGTTTGATTCCACCAAAGAAATATGATCATCTCAAGCAACTGTTTCTTCTATAAATCTGATTTTATTCTCTGAAAATATCTAATCTTCTCTAGCAACTGTCTTTTCTGCAATCAATGTCCTCAAAAAATCTGATTCAAAATCTAATCTCATTTGTCTGTTCAAAATTTGATTTTATTCTCCTCTAAAAAAAAACTTTCGTGAAAGCTTCTTTGTCAAGATTTGCAATAAAATATTTTATTTGGCTACAGGAAAAAAATTGTCATTTTAATGTTTTAATATCTTAATATTTCTTCATTTTTTACTTTATTTTCCCCTTTAATAATTGTGCAGACTATTGTGTGTGTGAAATATTGCACCTATTACCTACGACACAATACTTCAATAGGTCATTACATTAGTGGAAAACACAGTTAGATGAGCATATAAAGCACTAAAATCAACCTATTGCTTTCTAACTAAGAAGAGTATGATAAGAAACATAACAAACCTCAGACTATGTTACTATCAGTGACATATATGACTTAGCTTGAAAGATTTGAGTTAAAACAAAGAAAGATATCTCCTAAACATGCATTAAAGCTCTAAAAAGCATGAAAATAACAATGCATAAACATGAAATCTAAAATATGATATGAATCTATGTTTATTCTAACAGCATAACAATGTATTTTTCTCTAAAATTATGGGCTTATTTGTGCTCAAAAACCCCTTCTATTTATATAAGAATAAGGAGAGAGAGGGGGGACAAGGTGCATTAATGGAGTTGAAAAACTCATTAATGAAGTGCAAGAGAAATAAATGCCAAAGGAATTGAAGAGGCATGGGCTTAAGGAATCTCCATTAATGAGGCATTAATGAGAGCCTTAAAGAAGCATGGGAAGGGTGTAAGAGGCAAGCTTGAGAAGGTGGACTTGAGGAAAGGAATCTTGAGATTCTTTGACTTTCTCAAGTGGGTTGAGTCCTTAATCATTCCTTAATGGAATGTGGCAACATTAGGTGGGTTAGGATAGAATTAGGATTAGAATTAGATTTAGCAAGGGTGAATGGGTTGGGATAGGTTTAAACCTAGAGTCAAAGTGGTTGAATTGGGTAAGGTTAGGGGTTTAGAGGAATATTAATGAAATGAATAAAACTTATTTAATTCATTCAAAAATTTAGATATTAATTATTTTAAGCATTTAATTGCTTTTTAATAATCAATAGGACTATAGCCAATTTAATTAAATTAATTAGGCTAGGGGAATGGGTTCCTTTGCAAGTGAATAATTGATTTAGGAATTTATTTAATTCCTTACAAATTAATCTTTTTAGCCATGTATTTGATTGATTATTTGATTTTGGCTAAAAGTAATTAACTTGGTGATTTGATCATCTTAGGACATTAAATTGATTTCAAAAGAATTATGTCAAGCAGTAACAGGGTCGTTTGAACATAATTGGGGGTATGATCACACTTAAGAAAAATAGGGTCTATAGCCTGAGTAGACCAAATCCAAGTGGTTACATTTGCCCCTCTTTGAATTGATGTGTGAGCAGTACATTGATTCAAAGAAATTTTTTTATTTTGACTTCAGAAAGATTGAGAATTTCGCTTACAATTGAACGAAATGTCTGATGAGATTAGTCTCACACTTGATTGAACTAAAATGATAGAATTGACTTTGAACTTTCTTGTCAACGGTCAATAAAATATTTTTAAAGATACCAATTTTGAACTTGGTTTTCATCCAAAGATTGATAATACTGATTTTGAACTTGGTTGTCATCCAAAAGCCAGTATGAAGCTATTAGGAGCTTAATAAGAATATTTTAAAATGAGGGAACACAAGATATCCATCTTATGAGAACCAAAGCTTTCTATCCAACAGATCTGACTTAGTCAAGGAAACTATCATGCCCCTAGTAGTTTAATAACGAAGTCATTTTAATGTTGTTTTGAGAAAGAATTTGATTGATGATAGTGTGATCATGCCCCCTCGGGAACAAAATTGAAGGAAAGAAATAGAATCCCTCTGTTGTAATGATGTATCACTTGCATGGAGTGGGTAGGACGAGAAAGAATCAAATAGAAGAAGTGAAAAAGGTGGTGTGTTTAAGAGGAAACACATGAGAACCAAGTTAATTTTGCAAAAATGTGAGTGGTGGGACTGATAAAATGATGTCAAAACAAGATTTATGGTGAAATGTGTAATTTGACAGATTTTCAGAACAAATGGAGCAAATCTACATTTTCAAGAGTGGTCACAAAAATATTACCTGTGCTGCAAAAAATACCTTAGGCACCTTCGATTTGATTTCTGATTGATCAAATGGAGAATAGAAATGTAGTTTTAGTTGCCTAGGAGGAGTTTTGGAACTCCTAAATAGCTGAAAAAACCAATATATATCTCAAAAATTACCATTTTACTATTCATTTTCACCTTTACCTATAGTAAATCTGAGAGATCTGCAGAGAAGATGGTGGTCCCCATTAGGAAGCATCATTTTTAGCTCAGCCATCAACATCAGTGTCCGAGCAACTACCCACCTCCGGTAAGTACTTGTAAAACTACCTCGTGAATTTTGCAAATTTGAATTTCATGCATTTTTACAGCTTTTATAGCCTTTTGAATTCTGGATCGCATCCAGGATTCTGGATCACACCCTGTGAAATCTGTGTCATATCTGGTATTTCTCGGATCGTATATGGTTTCTCTAGATTTCTGCATCATATCCAGGATTTCTTGGATCACATCCTATTTTTCTATTTTTAGCTTGGTTTACCAATTGAATTCTGGTCTGTGTCATTTCCTGTCACTTTAGGATCATACCCCATTTTTTGGGTCATATCTGGGATTTCGGGGATCACACCCGGTATTCTCTGTCACATCCTATATTTCAAGGATCGCATCTGGTAAAAGAGATCACACCCTGCCCTTCCAAGATCGCATATTTTTTTTTTGGACTTAGAAAGTTATCCATTTTGAACTGTTTGTCTATTGCGAACCCTGAATTACTTAGCTGGTCAGGAGTCTGCATCTTTGTTATAGATAGAGAATTGATGTATCTTTGTATGTGCCAAAATAGGCATATTTTGAGGTAGTCACATTTAGAGGCACATATCCAGGTCGTGTGCTTGCCTTGTCTAGAATGTTATCAACTGAGGATAAGGAGACAATGATCTATTGTGGATTATGATCTTTGATGGATTTACCTGATATAGGGGTAAATCGAGGGTTGTTGACTGCTCTTGCCGAGAGATGGCACTCAAAGCACAACACCTTCCACCTTCTGACTGGGGAGATTATAGTTAGTCCTAAGGATGTATGGTGGATACTACATGTTTGCATCATGGGCCACAAGGTGCATTTTGAGGCAAATTCTAAGGTGGCAATTGGTGCATCTCATCAATATTTTGATGATGATGCTATTGATCAGAGATACCTCTCCTGGGATTACATGTGCGATCACTACAATCGATTATCTGTATACTTAGCAGGCTTGATTGGTGGCATCCTGATGCTAGATAGAGGACAACACGGGTTCATGGTCGGATGGGTGGACATGCTAGAGTAGATGGTTATCCACAGATGGAAATTTGCATGGGGTAGTTGTATCTTAGCCTATATGCACCGTGCGCTTCATGAGATTGTGTACCACTATACCTAGAGCATGACTGTGGGTATTTTGATTCTTTAGATCTAGGCCTGGGAGCACATCCCTATTACATGGCCAATAGTTGATAGAAAGCATGCACCAGAGAAGGCTTATGTATATATGTATGCAAGTATTATTCAGAAGCCCCATCTAGGCAAGGTAGAGTATTGGCGATGACTCTTTGATGATATGACAGAGGTAGTCTGGTGGCCATACCTAGATTGTGAGGAGTAGACCTCAAATTCTTGACAGGTTCCATTTTTGTTCCAGAGCAAGTGTCTCATTGGGAGGATTAGATATATTATAGAGTGTTTCATGCACACCCGAGTTCTAAGATAGTACGACAACAATAGGGTAGGATACAAGATATTACTATATATGCGCGGATCCATGATGAGGCACCATTGTGGGGTGCTTAGATTAGGTATGAGACAGCCCACCAGAAGAATAGGGACATGGTTGGAGTAGAGTGGGATCTCTTCCTGCATGTTGCAGATGCAAGTTTCTCAAATGGGTACACACCAAAGATGCTTTAGCATCCATTTCCTCCATTCACAGTGCCAAAGGAGGTCATTCCTCATATAGAGGAGCCGATAGATTATGATCCTGAGGATCGTCCTGCCAAAGGGAGAAGAGGAGCTTAGAGAGACAAGGGCGGAGACAAACATGGAGGCCAAGATGGAGGGCAAGATGGAGGGCGAGATGGGAGGCATCCTCCTCCAGATGAGGGGATGACGATGGAGATGATAGGGGTGGTGGTGCTATGGGTGGCCATGCATATGTGGCCAGTGGTAGTAGAGAGGGTCGGCACACCCGATTTAGATTTGTTCCTCCTAGGAGAGATCTACATCCATTACTCATAGGGGATCAGTAGAGGTAGCAGAGGTAGTAGTAGCAGAGACAGCTTGATAGATCTTAGGATAGGCCTTTAGGACATGATTCTGGCAGGGGTTCTGGCAGATACGGGGACCCATTATCTCAGTGTGATCAGGAGAGAAAGAAGCTTAGGGCTCGGGTTATGGCTTTAGAGGCTAGAGCTACTACAACAGAGGCTAGGATCACAGTAGCAGATGCTTTTCTTGCTGATCGAGATACATAGCTGGAGAGGCTTAGAGTAGAGTGAGATATATAGGCTTGGACTAGAGTCCATCAGGCACAAAGAGCTACATATTATTATGCTTTATACCATGTTGTAGTGCCAGAGGGACATAGAGCTACATCATTTTCACGTCTAGCATAACAGTTAGAGGGAGTGATGCCTCCTCTTCCTCCATTTGTACCACCTCCTCCTCCTCCTCTAGATTAGGGAGAGGGGGGGAGCCAGATCTTATTCTATATTTTGTTACACATGTATATTGTATATCTGGATCCTTCTGAGATCTTTATTTTGTATCTGACACACACACACACACACACACACATATCATATTCTTTCTGATCCTCTAATACACTGATACTCTCTATGTAGATTTGTGTCATATTTTGATTTGTACCATGTTGAGATATATATCTGATTTAGTTGTTTCTGGTTCTGACACGATTCATGATTTCTCTCTGCTTTGATAGATTTATTTGCACATGTGATTATATCTTGGTCATATGATGAGTTAGATTTAGATGATGACATCTTTTATGCATTGTGGATTTATCACTGATATAAAGATGTTTCAAATGATACAATATGAATATGCAAGATGTATGTTTTTGAGTTTTTATTATGCAATTAAAATGTATGGATGCACTTAGGATGTGCAAATAAAATGTGCAAATGCTTTGTTTTTGTATTTTCTTTCTATCTCATTTGATGAATGTAAAATGTATGCTATGGATGTGCAATGATATTTGATATCATTAATAGTAAATGGATGTAATTAACTTTGATTTTTAGAAGAATAAAATATAAATAATTTTTGAGCCCAAATTCCTTAGGCATTTACCTCTTTCACAAATGCATCATGCAATCTTTAAATGCAGCTATATGCAGACTCTTAGGACTTGTCACTGACTTGCAGATATTGTAGCCTTTTTATCATCATTGGGTTCTTTTTGGAATGGATACCACTTGATAGTACAACCATCACTAATACCCACTGATATTATGAAACTATGAATACTATGATTTATTGGAATGTCGGAAATAAACTTAGGCATCAAGGTATAGAAGCCAGGATAACAAAATAGTCACCTTCCTTCTATTATATCAGATTCTATGTAAGGAAAGATATTGGACCTGCAGTGACTTTGAAAATTCATATCCTTGGGTACATTATGCTTTGTATACCTTAGCAAGATTCTGAGTCTTTAGAAAATAGACAAGGAAATTGTTTCAAACTCACTGTAGTTTACACATAACAAAGATTGAGATATATGTGGCTATCCACTCATGGTGGAATCTCTTACCATAAACATCCAAGTTAGATGAGATTTATAGGATCATTTGGAATAATCACCATATGCAAAAAACCAAGAAAATGTTATGCCCCCTGTCCTTGTGACTCTTTGTCTTTGCGCAGACGTCATGGAGTAACTCGGAAGAGATAATAACTATCAATTGTGAATCAATCAAATAAAATTCATAACTGCTTAGATGCCCCCAGCTAAAACATCATGGGTACATAAAAGAGTCATAATCAAACCAAGATCAAACTGTGTTTAGGTAGTTTTTGAGAAATACTATTGATTCATTTTTCAAGCGTAGTATAGATTCATCAATCAAAAAGTTGGAATTCAAGCAATATGTGTTCCATGTCTGTGTATAACCTTCTTCCTATTTGCAATCCAATGTAGGTCTTAGGAACATCATTCATGTTAGTGCAATTTTGGTGTCATCCTTATTTCATGAAAGTGACAGTTTGGTGAAAACATCGAGAATCATTGTGTCACGAGACAAAATGTCCTATGATGACCTAGCAGATGCAACCTATCATACTGGAAAAGATGCCCCTAGTGAAGAATGACTTGATCCTAAGACATAAATATAGACAAATCCCAAGCACAGATAAGATAGTTGTGTATGAAACAAAGTCAACATTTTAGCATAGGTGTAATCGTGAAGGCTTAGTATCAACAATACATTGATAGATGGAGCGCATGACACAAGTGACATCTGATTGCCAAGTTTTCACCACTTGGAAAGATCTTTTCTTTCTTTTTTGCTACCAAGATGCCCGTTTTACTAGGTTCTCATCAAGGCACTTTTCTCTTTTTCAATTTTTTTTCTATTCTTGCCTTTTTGAATGTTTTTGTAGTATCAAGGCACTTGTTTTCTAGGTTTCCAACAAGCATACCTTTCTTTAGGAATTTTTCCACTATTTTTAGATTTCTTCAGGATCAATTTCTAAATATTTTTGGTATTTTCTCAAAATTATTTCAGTGTACAGGCTCTACTAGCCAAACATCAAGCATAGAACTGCTTCAAATGTGGAGTATTGATAGCATCTAGAAGGACATCTCCCTAAGGTGTAGCTACTTGATAGTATTGAGTCCCAAAATTAGCAGTGATAACATAAGGTCCCAGCCAAGTAGGTTCAAATTTTCCCTTTTGTTCTCTGTTGGGCTGGTTCTTAGGATTCTCCTTTAAGACAAGATCCCCCACTTCAAATTTTGATGGTTTGACCTTATTTTTGTACACTTTGGACATATGTGCTTGGTACACCTCCAGATGATCAAACGCCTATTGTCTGCGCTCATCAATCAGGTCTAAATAATTCACCCGATCAATGTGGTATTGTTCATCAGTAACAAGACCTTGTAAAGATATCCGCAAAGCTGGGATTTCTACCTCAATAGGGAGTACTGCTTTAGCGCCATAGACTAAGGAAAATGGCATGGCTCCAGTTGGTGTTCTGATGCTTGTTCTGTAGGCCCATAGTGTAGGATTCAATTGTAGATGCCAGTCTCTGCCAGACTTACTTATAGTTCAGTGTAGGATTTTGAGAATATTCTTATTAGGTTCCTCAGCCTATCCATTACCTTGAGGGTAATAGATTGAGGAGAAGTGTTGAGTTATGTAGAACTGTTCACAAAGGTCATCAATGTCTTCATTTTTAAATTGGCTCCCATTGTCTATTACAATTGAAGAGGGTATCCCATATCTACAAATAATGTAGTTCAAAATGAATATAGCCAATTATTTGTCAGTGGCTTTGATTAGCATCATGGCCTCGACCCACTTCACAAAATACTCAGTGGTCATAATGATGAACTTGTGTCCATTTGAAGAATTGGGATATATTTGTCCAACCAAGTCAAAGGCCCATTGCCGAAATGGCCAATGTGTAATGAAAGGTATAAGTTCTCTCGCAGGAGCATGGATGAGATTTCCATGTGTCTGGCATTTATGACATGTTTTAGAAAATTGAATAGCATCTTTTTCCATGGTAGGCCAATAATAGCCTACTCTAAGCAGTTTCTTTGCTAGTGAAGAGTCATTTGAATGTGAGCCACATACACTTTCATGGACTTATTTTAATGTGCAATATGCCTCTTTGAGTTCTAAACATCTAAGAAGTGTACCATCAAGACTTCATTGATATAAGTTATTAGTTATGAGGACATAACACGATGCTTTCCTAATCAGGGTTCTTTTCTCATTTTAGGATAGATTATTAGGGATGGTTTGGATAGTGAGATAGGCAATGATATTAGCATACCGAGATTGGTCTAGGGTGTTTAAAGCATAGATTACTTGGTATTCGGGGGTATCAAAGGTAGGATAGGATAATTCTTCCACCAAGAATTTATAGCAGAATTGATGTTCCTCCAGTTGTAACATAAATGCCAAGGTAGCCATAGCATCCACAGCCTTATTCTCTATTCTAGGTATTTGCTAGAACGTGATGAAGAAAAAGTACTTCTTTAGGTCATCAACCAATTGCTTATAGGGTGTTAACTTCTCATCTTTTTTCTGGTAATCTCCATTAACTTGATTGATAATGAGTTGGGAGTCACCATACACGTGTAACTCTATAATTTTCCACTCTATTGTGAGCTTAAGACTATTTACCAATGCCTCATATTCAGAAATGTTGTTTGTGCATGGAAACATTAATTTGTAAGACTTAGGTACCTTGTATCCTTGAGGAGTTATGAACAGAACTCTTGCTCAAGAGCCTTGTTGTGTGAAAGAACCATCAAAGTACATCTTCCATGGGTACTTAGTCAAATGCATAATGGTCTCATCAAGGAATTCAATCCTTAAAGGTGCATCATCTTGAAGTGGTGAATTAGCTAGTTGATCTGCGAGGACTTGTCCTTTAATAGCCCTCCTAACCACATACTCAATTGTTAATCTCTAAGTTCTGTTGATGATTAGTGACCAACACTTAGTCATTCACTTAGGTAGTTTTAGTTGGCTATCATTGTGGCCGAGCTAAAACTATGCAAGGTCGAGAAACATTGCCGAGCAGTATTCAGTTTGCCTAGTTACATTGTCGAGCTGAGTTGTATTATGCTGAGCCGAGTAGGATACAAAGATGTTAAGTGTCGAGTGATAAAGATGTTAAGTGCCGAGTAGAACAGTTTTTTGTATACATGTCTGGAATGATTCAAACTTCAAGGATATGTGATCTAGCCGACTTGTAAAAGCTTTTTGGGCTGACTTATGTATGCATTTAATATTCTTCTACAGAGTTAGTTATGCATTTAATTGTTTTATCCTATGCATGATCTATTGTAAACATTAATTGTAATACCTTTAAGGTATAGGTATTAGATCTTGATTGTTGATCTAGATCTCGCTATCAGACTTTAAAAGATATATTAGATTTCTTCTAAACCCTATTTTGTGTGTGAAAGAAGAGAGAAGACGAAGTGTGTGGTGACTGCATTTTGAAGTGAAATGCATAGAGGGTTATTTTGTTAAGAAGTAGAGATCAAGTAGAGTGACAACACAGTGAACAACAAAGTAAAGTTATATCAGATTGTGAGATCATAGAAGGTACTGGAAAGAGGAGATCCATCATCATCATCTAAGTGCATAATGAAGGATCAATACTTGAGACATTCTAATCATTGTATTAGGTGAAAATCTCTTAATAGAGTGGTTCTAGCAAACCTTTCTAAATCTCCTAACAGAGTGCTTACTCTATTGTAAGTTGAAATCCTTTCACAGGGTAGATTGTAATGATCTTTAGCTCTTAACTAGGAAGACCTTTAATAGGTTAGATTGCATTTTGTAATCAACTTTTGTAGCCTTAACATGCACACTTTATTACTGCAGTAGTGGAGAATTTTGTGGGTGTCATCCCCACCCCAGTTTTACCTATTTGGGTTTTTGGGTTACCAAGTTCTTGTGTTATGAGTTATTTATTTCATTGTGTGGATGCTATCTAATATTACATTAGATTCATATATGTATGAATTTGGATCAATTTGTTTTAAGTGTTTAATTTTGAAGATCTGATTCACCCCCCCCTCTCAGTATCTTGCTTTCCCATTATTGTATTTCCAACATCAATATCAAATTCACTTAGAATGAGGACCCATTTTTCCAGATGCCCTGCTAATGCTATTTTTCTCAAAAGGTGCTTCAGGGGATCAATCTTAGCAATGAGCCTTACCATATGTGAGAGCATGTAGTGTCTCAATTTTTTTGATGTGAAGACGACTGCTAAACATGCTTTCTCAATAATGTTGTAATTAAGCTCATAGGAGACTAGTGTTCTACTGATGTAGTAGATAGCTCTTTACTTCTTTGTTTCATCCTTTTGTGCTAATAATACTCCTAATGATGTAACTATAGCTGAAATATATAGGAGTAATGTCTTTCCATGAATAGGTTCCATAAGAATAGGAGTAGCTAGGTATCCTTTTAAATCTCTGAAGTTGGCTTCATAGTGTTCATACCATTTGAAGGTGACTCCTTTATGTAGCAATTTTTTAAAGGGTTGTGCTCTATCAGCAAGTTGTGACATGAACCTCTAGATTGATTTAAGTCTCCCCTACAATGTCCTCATTTGACTGATGTTGCATGAAGGACTCATTTCTAGTATAGCTTTGACCTTTGCAGGATCTACCTCAATTCCCTTCGCTGAAACAATAAAACCTAAGAGTTTTCCTAATTGGACCCCAAAGGCACACTTATTTGGATTAAGCCTGAGTTGAAATTGCTCCATTCAATCCAATATATTTCTCAAGTCAGAAATCTGAGTGCTCCTTTCCTTTGATTTGGCTAAGGTGTCATCCACGTAATCCTCCATGTTTTTATACATCATATCATGGAATATAGTAGTCATTTCTCTTTGATATGTGGCGCTGACATTCTTCAACCCAAATGGCATGACCTTCCAGCAAAAGGTGCCCCAAGCGCATGTAAATGTAGTTTTCTCTTGATCCTCGAGGGCAATTTTGATTTGATTATAGCCTAAGAATCCATCCATTAGTGAATACATTTGGTAGCCTACTATGAGATCGATGATCATGTCAATATTAGGTAGTGGGAAGTCATCCTTCGGAAATGCCTTGTTTAAGACTTTGAAGTCCATACATATCCTGATAGATTTATCAGATTTAGATACGGGGACCACATTGGAGATCCATCCTACATAGGCAATGACTTTGATAAATCTAGCTTTTAACAATTTCTCTAGGTTTGCCTTTACTAGAAATGCAACATGAGGATGCATATTTCTAAGTTTTTGTTTCACGTGCTTAATCCCATGAGCTATAGATAAATGGTGCATTATCAATTCAGGGTCCAGCCCAGGCATATCTATATAAGACCATGCAAAGTTGATCTTCTTTTCCTTTAGGAACTCAGTGAATTATACCTTTTCCTCTTCAGATAAAGATTGTGCTAGGTGTACTATTTGAGGATCTTCAACTATGCCTAAAATAACCGGCTATGTTGGCTCTATTAGAATTGAGGACCTTTCCTGAAAGTGCTTGGGGAGGATATCAAGAATCTCATCCTTTGGCACCTCTGAGAGGTTTTCACCATTAGATATGTCTTTTGTTTTTACTATTTTAGGATCTGACACTCCACAATGTGGTTTTCACCGTCAGTTCCCTTTTTCTTTTTTTATTTTTAAATTTTTGACTGAGAAACTTGATATCCTCATGTGACATGTTCATGCTCTTTGCAATGGTGGAAGAAGGGTAGGGTTCATAAGTGTTTAGATAGAAAGCCAAGGTATAATCATTGGGAAAGTTCATGATAGGAGTAGGATCTGTATTAGCCCAATCAATTAGGTCTAGGTTTATCAAAGATAAGGAATCAGGCTCTGGGAAGGAAAACATCGTGTTAGCATCATGACTATTAACTGACATGACATGTCATGTTAAGTTAAATTATTTGATGTTTAGATCAATAAGAGCTAGATCATCATTAAAAAGGTCATTGTTAGTTATATGCAGACAAAACTCTAGTGACTTGTCAGTAGAAATTTCATCATCATCTCTTCATAAAAGGAGGCTTCTTGCTTGTCGCCTCTAAAATTCTTCTAGACTTATGAGAACACTAGTATCTCCATCAATGATTGGGGGAAGGAACTCTTCCTCTACTTCAGGAACACCAACATTGTTGGGAGTAGTGTTATAATTTTCATGATGTGCTAAGGGAGCTGCAAACATGTGAATTGTATCTATTTCAATGTCTTCTATGGAAAAAAATAGCTCATCCTATTCATAATCATGAGAGTCAGTTATTTTGTCATCAGATTTGTTTAAGTATTCAGCAATAGTTATCTGGTGTACTTGGTTAGCTCTCTATGGATCAAAGTGTGGTAGATCAAGGACGTGTGATCATGACTAACTTCCCCTAGTGAAGATGTGACTCCGGCCATCGGGGTGTGTGCTTTGTAGCTATTTCTATCAATGGTACCTCTACATCAACTACTATTATGTCTCCTACCTATTGAATAGGAGGTTGTGTTAATAAAGGTGTGTGAATATCTTGTGGTACCTCAAATCTTGGTACACAGCGCTCTCTTTGATATTGGGGATTCTATATGCCAATATGTAATAATCTTTCATAAGGCCATGTTTCTAGCACTGTCTCATTTGTTTCATCACTTCCTTTGTCAAAGATCAGACTATCTTTTGAAGCAGGTTTGTCAGATTCAGTATTAAAACCTAGTCCTATTTTGTCTCTGGTATTTATGAAATCCATGTGTATAGGTTCAATAAGTCCTCTTCCTGTGTCACTTAGAGGACCTTTTCCTTTGTATCCCATTTGCTTGAGGAGATCGTATCCTTTACCATACTATTCCGAGGATATTTCTACATGTTTGACCTCAGCTTCCTTTGGTTCTCCTTTGTAAAGCCAGTCCAAGATTGCTTGTTCTTCTGTGTTATCTAAAGAAGATGTGGATTCCTTTACCATGCCAGTTGCTTTGTCAATTTCTGGATCCTTGGATGCAGTAGGTGTAAATGTCAAGGAATGTTTTCCATAGGATCTTGGTGACACTGAAAGTTCTGTCAGTGACAGAGTCATGTCCAGCTTGTATTCTCACATACATGTTTCTTCAAGTTTTAAGGTTTTTCCAAAACTCTTCATAACCATGTCCTTGGTAGTCTCAGGAGCAATTTCATCCATAGCTTCCTTGTTATGTGGAATCATACTACCTTCTTTGATATTGTTACAAGTATAATTAGCATTTGCATGAATTGTCACTTCCACCCCATTATGTGGGAACTTGATATACTGGTGGTAAGTAGACAACACAACTTGCATTTTGTGAATCCATGGTCTTCCCAACAGGATATTGTAGGCTAGGGGTATATCCAGAACTTGACATATGACATTCCTTTCAATTGGTCTAACTCTGATGGGTAGAACAATAAGGCCTTTAGAGGATCTTTCTTCCTCATCATAAGCTTTGATATTTATTTTTCTTCTAGAGTCAATGGTCTATTCTGAGAGACCCAATTTCTTGATTAGATTAAGTGTACAAATATTCAATCATGCACCTCCATCTATCAATATGTGTCTAACATAGGATTTATGAATGAGGACTTCAATATAGAGGGGTTGATTATGTGGATGTGTCAATGATTTATCATCCTCTTAAGAAAAGGAGAGGTAATGTGGTGCTGAGATGTGATTGACCATCACTTGGAATTTGTCTATATCAAGGTCCTTTGGTACATTTGTGGCATGTAAGGCTTGTTTTAGGATTTCCCTATGCACTATGGATATTTTGAGCAACTCAAAAATGGAAATTTTGGCAGAGGTTCATTGCAGTTGGTCCACCAAGTCATACTTTGTTGCAGGAATAGTTACCACATGTTTTACTACTAGTTTGGGGATAGTAATGATAGGAACCTTGGACGTTGATGTTAGTTTTGGGGAAGAATTGAGTCCTTTGATTGCAACCTGTGCTTGGCTCTGAGTCACTGCATTCGATTGAAAGAAATGCCTTTGATTGTGGCCACATTAATTGATTTAGTTTTAATGTCTAGCATATTGATCACGTTATCATTATTGGAGTAAGTGTAGTTTACTTCATTACCTTTTCCTTTAGATGTTTCCCCTTTATCGTAGTTAGGGAATGGTTTGTTAAATGTTGTATGATATTCATTGGCAGTATGTCCTTCCACTTTGATCTTTCCCCCTTCGATGATGTCTTGAATAACATGTTTAAGATTAAGGCAATTGTTAGTCTTGTGTCCTTTGTTCTTGTGAAAGACACAGTAAGAATTATCATCCCACCACCTTGGTTTAATTGTTGGCTCCCATGGTTTGGAATCTGGGATTGTAAGAACTTTGTTGTCTAAAAGTGTCTTCAAAATAGTCTTAAGAGGCTCTCCCAAAGGAGTGAATGTTATTTGAGGTTTTGAAGTCCACGATCGACCCTTGTTATTATCATTGTTTGCTTTTAGTATGGGGGTTGTTTCCTTGGCATCTTTGCTTGCTTGCATGTTGTTAGTTAGATTGAATACTTTAGGTTTAGGACCAACATTGGATGCATCTACTATGCCATCATTGACAACATTTTTGTTTCGCTTCCACCATTTACGCTTGGAGTTGGAGTTGTTAATTTTGTTTTCACTTTGAAGAGTGATCTCCCCCTTTTTTACCATAACTTCTTTGATACGGAGGGGGTTCTTGATAATCCTATCAAAGCTAGGGGAATATTGCATTTTCAATGCGTATTTTAATTCTTGTATCAAGTTATTGACAAATATTTCCATCTTCTCTAATTTAGGAATAGCTCTTGGGTACCGTGCAAAGATTTTCCTCCATCTTTGAAGGAAGTGTGTAAATGATTCGCCTGTCTTTTGTTTAGTATTACATAAATCCATCATAGTCACATCATGTTGGATGTTTTAGGAGTAATGTTGAATAAATTATTGAATCGACTCCTCAAAATTCTTGACCTTAGGTGTAATTTTTGAGAACCATTCCATGGAGTTGCCTCCTAGACTTCCAGGAAACAGTTGCATGAGGTAAGTAGGTTCATGCATGTAATCTATGCTAAGAGCACAAAACTCTTGAAGTTGGTCATGTGGATCGGTCTCTCCCATATACTTGTTGTATTTTGGCCGTGCCATGTTGGGAGGGAATGGAACCATAGTGATACTCTTGTCGAAAGGAAATGGACAAATGGAGTCCACCAAGTATTTTTTGGGTTTAGCCTTCTCTTGCTTGAGAGTTGCAAGCTCCGTTTGCATTAAGGTAAGTTGTTTCGAAAGAATAGAAATAGGAGTTGGTATCTCCTTTTCTTTAAGTTGTTCCACATCATGATCCTTTGGTAATTTTACACCAATGGATGCTAAATGGAGGAAGTATTTCTCTTTATCCTCGTCAATCATCTTTTCCAGTATCTTGTGGAAACTCTTGCTTTGTTTGAGTTTATTGTACTCTTCTTCAGTGATGTCTTCCTCACTGCCTGATCCAAATAGAGGATGTTCAAATGTGGGTTCTTCTTTTTCATCAATATCTTCGTGCTTTTGGCTTTTTCTATTGTCATATTCATCAAAAGCCTCACTCCATCTGCGAGTGGACCTGTCCATTTGTGGAGAGTCTAGATCGAGTAGGGAACTCTGAGATGTTTCTTCTTGAAAGTGTGGTGATTTAGGTGGTACCTTTGATCCTTTAGATGTGTACTTGTTGTGTCTTGTATTAACCATGTGGTGGTACCTCAACTTTGTCAAAGTTTCTCGAGAGTGTCAGGAAGTATCTTGAATCGTTCAAGTGAGTGTGTCTAAGTGGAAGTATCATTTGTGTTTTAGTAGAAGTGAATGATTCTATCATCAGAGGGTTAGAATTACCTAATAGTGAGTTGGGAACCAAGTTGTTGGAAGAAGCGCATAGACCACACGTATTGAGATGGATAATGAAAAACTGACCGGACATGCAAGGTAGACGTTTGAAAAAGTATTTTGACACAGCGACAGGGTGACCAAAAAAGACAATAGGGGAGGACTAAAGAGCCAAAAGGGTATCCAAATCAACTGATTTTTCTTGAGAAACTATTCTACAAATGCCCACTGTCCTAGGCACGAGCTCCCAGATGCGAGCCTAAAAATACAGGATGTGAGCTACTGACGACCCTAGATGTGAGATGGAACCCTAGATGCGATAATGTGTTAACCAGATGCAAGAAAGGATACTAGATGCCAGATAGGATACCAAAAATGAGCCAAGAAATTTGAGATGCAATTTTCTGATGTCTCTGTCAGATTTGGTCAATTTTGAAAAATTCATCTTGGGAGTGCGTGAAGTTTGTTTGATTGTAAATTGATTTTTGAGACTTGTCGGTGAGTGAAAAACACATTTGTAGACCAAGGGTTGAAGTTTTTCATTTATTTGAAGGTGTTATATTTTTAATACTCTTTCAGACACGTCAAACAGATTTGCTTTGTTAGGAGGGTAAAATAGACACACATCTTATCCCTACATTCTAGGTGGAGGATGAAAATCCTTTCTCATTGACTTAGGTACACACTCAAATGCTAATCAGAATACATCCATCACCAAGCACCCAATGGCTCTAGTCATGATGTTGTATTAGTCGACTCCAAACGCAAGTGAGGGCACAATATGATGAGTGTCTTGGGGCAATTACTTTTTTCCTTGCACAAGGATTATCACCCTTTCGGGGGTGAATCAAGAATTGTTTCAGTTTAAATGTTGTCTATGATTGGGCAATCCATTCAAAACCGTCCCCCATAGAATTGCACAAGGAAAAATTGAGGTGTATAGTCCTATGAGTACTCAAATATGTGTAGTCTCACAATCAAGATTCAAGCGGGTCTTCTCTACACATTGTTGCCAAGTTGACTTCCTGAGGAAGCATGACTTATTTTGTGTTGTCAATCATGGCAACAAATTCATACTAAGTTTTTTTCAAAGATAACTTAGAAGATAAAATGACTAAGTATAGAAAATAGGATAGATAGAGAGATACAAAGATCATCACATCAGCGCACATGTTAGAGATCACACCAGAACATGCGTTCTTAGATATATACTCTATGGTGTATATACATGCTAGATCCAAATGTGCAAAGTATGGAACATCAGTATGAAAAAGTTACAGACAAATTAGTAGACCTGCAATCCAGGAAATAGAGCATGGAAGCCGACTACAATTCTGATCAGTGTGTATGATTTTATAATGTAATGGCTAAGCGCATTTAGTTATAAGTTTTTAATAATGTAATTAATGTTATCATAAACACACTTGGGCTGACTTGTTCGGAAGTGGTATGTATTTTTGTTTTAGGGCCGACTAATGATTTGTTTTGGGTTGCGCCTATTCAGATTTGAAGATATAAGTATGTAATGTAAAGATATGGTACAAGTGTCGATTATTGTGTAAGAAGAAGTTATAGAGTGATGATATAATGAAGTCAGAAGATGACATAACTCTTTAAAGAAGTAAGAGCATCCATGCATACATGGAACTGATCAGACAACAGTGTCACTACAACAGTTCATTTTTGATATAGTGCATATCAACATTAAGAGGGTTGTAGCCTTCATATTATTTGGGCAGTGAGCCATACACCCCTAACAGGGTTTTGTAAAAGACTCCTAACAGGGTCCAACCTTTAACTAGGTCATTGTACTCAAATTGTAAAGACTGCTTCTAACAGGGCAAAGGAACTTTAACAGGTTCATTATACCTAGTACAATATTTTGTGGGTACTAATCCCCGCCAGATTTTTCTTCTGATCAAGGTTCTCCATAATCATATCATGTGTTATGTGTTCTTGTGTTATGTTTCTTTGGATGCACATTTGATATATGTTTAATTAGCTGAAATATAATTAATATATAAACACTGATTCACCCTCCCCCCTCTCAGTGTTTCTAACAATTGGTATCAAAGCTCTGATCCTCTAAAAGAAAGTTTAACCACTTGAGAAGATCATGGACTCAGCTGAAGTAAAACATTTGAAAAAGAATCTTGAAGCAGCTCTTGAAGATCTTGACAGATCTGAGAAGGAAAATGAAGAACTAAGATTGAAAAATGATGGCTCTTAAATACTTATTAAAAGGCTAAGAAAAGAT
>MU224882.1:1002945-1018270 GCA_018584345.1 Thuja plicata | reverse complement strand
CAAGGTCCTTGCATGGATCTGATGAAAATGGAAAAGTTGACATATGCCCTATGCGCGCATCTTCAAACTGTTGATGCAATGAAAGTCTTTTGGAAAAAAGAGATTCAATCTCTTCAAGTTGTGTACCTAGAAGTCTATATGGAGTAAGTATGTTGAAGACTTATAGTTTTTGCACACCTTTTTCATTAATGTCAAAGGGGGAGTAGTATAGAATGTGTATATGCAGAGAAGTATATATGTATATATCATTAATTATTATGATATACAGTCATTTTTGTATGAAGTCATCTTGAGTAACTTAGCCACATTCCTTTGTTGCCATAAATGAAAAAGGGGGAGATTGTTGGAAAGTTGACTTCCTGAGGAAGCATGACTTATTTTGTGTTGTCAATCATGGCAACAAAGTCATACTAAGTTTCTATCAAAGATAACTTAGAAGATAAAATGAAATGACTAAGTACAAAAAATAGGACAGACAGAGAGATACAGAGATTAGCACATTAGCACAAATGTTAGAGATCACACCAGAACATGCGTGCTTAGATATATACTCTATGGTGTATATAAATGCTAGATCCAAATGCACAAAGTATGAAACATGAGTACGGAAAAGTTACAGACAGATTAGTAGACCTGCAGTCCAGGAAACAGAGCATGGAAGCCGACTATAGTTATGATCGGCGTGTATGATTTTATAATGTAATGGCTAAGAACCTTTAGTTATAAGTTTTTAATAATGTAATTAATGTTATAGTAAACATGCTTGGGCTGACTTGTTCAGAAGTAGTGTGTATTTTTGTTTTAGGGTCGACTAATGATTTGTTTTGGGTCGCACCTATTCAGATTTGAAGATATAAGTATGTAATGTAAAGATATGTTACAAGTGTTGATTATTGTGTAAGAAGAAGTTACAGAGGGATAGTATAATGAATTCAGAAGATGATATAGATCTTTAAAGAAGTAAGAGCATCCACGCATACACGGAACTGATCAGACAATAGTGTCACTACAACAGTTCATTTTTGATATAGTGCATATCAACATTCAGAGAGTTGTAGCCTTCATATTATTTGGGCAGTGAGCCTAGGAAGTGAGACATACACCCCTAACAAGGTTTTGTAAAAGACTCCTAACAAGGTTTGACCTTTAACCAGGTCATTGTACTCAAATTGTAAAGACTACTTCTAACATGGCAAAGGAACTTTAACAGGTTCATTATACCTAGTAAAATATTTTGTGGGTACTAATCCCCACCGGAGTTTTCCTCTGATCAAGGTTCTCCGTAATCATATCATGTGTTATGTGTTCTTGTGTTATGTTTCTTTGGATGCACATTTGATATATGTTTAATCGACTGAAATATAATTAATATATAAACACTGATTCACCCCCCCCTCTCAGTGTTTCTAACACACATACCCAAGCATGTTCAAGGAATGCTGTCAAAATTCCATGAACAAAAGTGACTCTGTCTTTCGAGGCTTTGGCCTATGAGGAAGCAATTATTTATAGTGAGTTGGAATGGTTGGCATAAAACCTGTCCTCACTTGGGTCATTTCCAGCAGATTTTTTCCTCAACCGGCATGCCCTTTACTATTAAATAAGCATATAAAGGATTTGCGAGTGTAGGACATCTAGGTTTTTGATTCCTCCAAAGAATAAGAAGAGCATACCCTCCTAATCCATGTCATTTTTTCCCAAAATAGTTTCAAGAAAAAAGTTTTTTCCCTCAAGCATAGTTGTGCTCGATTTAAGATGTTCCTATTTTATGGAAAATAGAATGCTTGAAAGTAAAGTTTGTGTTGTTCAATTATCTGCAATTTTAGATGAGTAGCTTGTTCAATTTCTGATCCCCAAAATTTAGACAATGAGATTGTTCATTTAGCCCACAATTTTAGTGCTTTGAGTTTTTCATTTACTGATCCAAAAGAAGGTTAGTTTTGTTTGCTTGGTTCAGTTATCTCCAAATTCCTTTCAACTCATAAACTGATGTGTGAGTTTCTGATTTTCCTTAAAAGGAAAAGAGCATAGTCCTCTAGTCAGTTTAGTAGAAGATTAGAAAATGTTCTTAATGTGAAAAGCATGTAAATAGAGGTCAAGAAGGGGGTTGGGCAACCTAAAAAATCACGTTAGTATTCTTTGCTCAACTCCCAAGAAAAACCTTTGATAGCAACCTGCAAACACTAGTTAGGCTACTTTAAAAGACAAAAACCAAAGTGATCAAATTGTTAGAGGTTAGGCAATGAAGTACACAAGATTGTTAACCATATGTGATCATAAAAACACAAGATGCGATACTGTATACCGGATGTGAGTACTTGTTACCAAATGCGAGTGAATGTTCCCCAGATGCGATTCTAAACCAAAAATGATCTGGGAAATCCCAGATGTGAGCCTCATTTTATACGGTGCGATGGCATATCTCGGATGTGAGCCAAAATGACCAGATGTGATTTTGGACCTGAAAACTAGGAGGATAGATTAGTGAAAAATGAAGTTAAAATCAGGCCAAATTCAAAATTGAGCCCTCGGTGGGCGCCAAAAATGTGTGTGAAATATTGCACCTGTTACCTGCAACACAACACTTCAATAGGTCATTACATTAGTGGAAAACATGGTTAGATGAGCATATAAAGCACTAAAATTGACCTATTTCTTTCTAACTAAGAAGAGTATGATAAGCAACATAATAGCCCTTAGATTATGCCACTATCAGTGATATATACAACTTAGCATGAAATATTTGAGTTAAAACAAAGAAAGATATCTCCTAAACATGCATTCTAGCTCTAAAAGGCATGAGAATAACAATGCATAAACATGAAATGTAAAATATGATATGAATCTGTTAGAATAGTCCCAAAGGATAATTGAGAGGGGGGGGTGAATCAGTTATCAACTTATTTTATTCTTTATCTTTATTAACTTCAGAATATAATAAAGAAAATGCACATTCAGATAACACAATAGATAACAACACAATTTGGTTACGGGGAAACTAAATGTTAAAAACCCCAGTGGGAATTAGTATCCACAATGAACTATACTTGTTTATAGTAATCTTTGTTAGAAGATATTTCAACCCTATTAGGATTTGTACTTTATAATTCAATAAGTATAGTGACCTTGTTAAGGGTCGGACCCTATTAGGAGTCTTTTACAAATAACCCTGTTAGGGGTGGCAAACTCACTGTCCAAAATCTCACTGCTTAATGGTGAAGGCTACAACCTTCTATAGAATAGATATGCACTATATCTGATGATGAACTATAGAGTAGACCTTCTATCTTGATCAGTTCCAATGTATTGTAATCTTCCACTGCTTCTTCACATAGACCCTTGATGAATGAAACACAACTGATATTCTGCTATGTACATTTTCTGTCTCTTTTCATATCATTCACACTTAGCGTATCACAAATGAATTGCTATAAGTATCTTCCTTAAAGTATGACAACATGGGACCTATTAGACAACTCTTCATAACATCCTTGTCAGCATTACTAATCACGTAAGCATAATTACAACCACGCAAATATAAACTCAATAGACGCAACGCTTCACTAAGTCGGCCTTACCAAATTAACTCTAACTTTGCAATCTTCTTGAAACACATTTGGAACCTTTAGATAACTATCATCAACTCATAAATAATCATGAATATACACATGCATATCCCAAAGATAGGCACAACTCAAGAACAAATGCAAATATGTCAGCTCTGTGCAAATACACTCCAGAAACTGTAACTGCCACTAACAAAATTACACAACACAACTGAAACTTCATATCTGAGTTTGCGTGTATGAACATAACATAGAAAACATGTCTTCAACCTAAATATATCCACACAAGGCTTGATATCATCATTCTGATAAGTACATACAGAATCACTATTATATATTATATGTTGTCATCAATGACAAACATACAATCAACTAGCTGCCAGAAGTAAATCTCCAACAATCTCCCCCTTTGACATTGATGCAACATATGATATTAAAAACATCTTCAGCACATGGTTTCTTCTTTCTTTTACAATCTTCTCAATATCCTCATCAAAGATTCCTCTACACTACTTCAGTTTTTCTGACTATTTTTATACTCCCCCTTACTATATACTCCCCCTTTGACATCAATGGCAAAGGGTGCCATAAGGAATTAGGCACAGGTACTACTCTAGAAGTAGAGTAGTCAACCATTCATCAGTCACTATGGACTGATGTTCTTTGTTGCTTTATCTAATTAGACTCAGGAGAGGGAATTACTCCCAACTTCTCCCTGAGATACTCAAAAGCATCTTTTGATAAAGGCTTTGTGAAGATATCTGCCAACTATTCTTTGGTGCTCACATAATCCAATTTGACTTCATTATCTGCAACTTTTTCTCTAAGAAAATGGTATTTGATCTCAATGTGCTTTTTCTTTGCGTGCATCACAAGATTCTTGGACATGCTAATAGTGTTGGTGTTATCACAGTGAATAAAACTAGGATAATCAACCTGTATTCCAAAATCTTTAACCATCTGCTTGATCCAAACCATTGTTGAACAATTCAATGCTACTGCAACATATTCAGCTTCTGATGTCGACTGAGAGATACAATTTTGCTTCTTTCTTACCCAAAAAATCAACCTATCTCCAAGAAATATTGCTCCTCCAGAAGTAATTTTCCTATCATCAATGCAACCTACCCAATCTACATCTGTATACACATGAAGTTGTACATTATCTGATTTAGGATACCACAAACCATAGTCTATAGCTCCCTTTAGATATCTAAATATCCTTTTGATTGTCATTAGGTGATTCTTTTTTGGCTCAGCTACAAATCTACCAATAATGCCAACTGCATTAGATATGTCTGGTCTAGATTGAGTAAGATATATAAGTTTTCCAATCATAGATTTGTACAATATCTTGTCAACTGCTTCAAAATCATCTTCTTTAGAAAGCTTGTTTCTTGTTATCATGGGAGTGCACACTGGTTTACAATCTTCCATCTTGAAAGTCTTCAATATTTCCTTCACATATTTGGACTGATTTATGAATATTCCTTTATCTATCTATTTTACAGTCAATCCCAAAAAGTATTTTATAGGACCAATCATGCTCATCTCAAATTCATTCTGCATTTCTTTTGCAAATTCTGCACTAAGCTTTTCATTTCCTCCAAAGATAATGTCATCAACAAATATGGCAACAAGTAGTAGTCTATCAGGTGTCTCTCTTATGAATAGGTTACAATCTACTGCTCCTTTCTTAAATCCAATCCTGGTAAGATAACCATCTAGTCTCTCATACAAAGCTCTTGGGGCCTGTTTGAGTCCATAGAGTGCTTTCTTCAATCTGCATACCATGTCTGGTTTATCTGATAGATTAAATCCTTCAGGCTATTCTATGTAGACTTGTTCCTTCAAGTTACTATTTAGAAAGGCTGATTTGACATCTATCTGATACACTTTAAAATCTCTAAATCTTGCATATACCAAGAATAACTTAATTTCTTCTAGTATGCTCACAGGGGAAAATGTGTCAGTATAATCTATCCATTCCCTTTGCGCATATCCTTTACACACTAGTCTTGCTTTATTTATGACCACTGTACCATCTTCATTCATCTTGTTCTTGAATACCCACTTTGTTCCAATCGCATTTTTGTCACTAGGTCTGGGAACCAATTCCCATGTATCATTTCTGATTATTTGATCTAATTCTTCTTCCATTGCTTTCTGCCAATCAGAGTCCTTGCAAGCATCTTCAACATTTAAGGGTTCAATCTGTGAAAGTAAACATACCTCTTCATCTACTGAGAGACTTTTTGCTTTTGATCTAGTCAAGACTCTACTACTCTGATCTCCAATGATGTCATCCTTTGAATGGTATCTAGATGTGAATTTTGGAACTTTTGGTGTGACATCCTCATCTGTAACTTCATATACTTCTTTTCTTGATTCAGGTTCATTACATGAAACATCAATGTAATCAAACATTTCTTTAATAATAGTGTCTTTACTGCTGGATCTGGGCTCATCCTCAATCATGGGTGCATATTCATAGTATCTTTCTTGAACCATGAACTTTTCATCAATCTTTACATGAGTGCTTTCAATTATCTTCTTTAACCTCAAATTGAAACATCTGTATGCTTTGCTTTTAGTAGAGTAACTAAGGAAAATAACTTCACCACTTCTAGCATCAAACTTACCAAAACCATCATCTCTCTTGATGTAGCACTTTCTGCCAAAGATTCTGAAGTATTTTACAGTAGGTATATTACCAAACCAAAGTTCATAAGGTGTTTTATCCACACCTGGCCTTAGTTGTGTTCTGTTGATAGTATAGACTTTTGTATTGACTGCATCTCTCCAATAGGTGTGCACAGCTTTTCCTTCAATCATCATAGTGCACATTGTATCAAGTATGATCCTATTCCTTCTCTCTGCTATCCCATTTTTCTGTGGGGTTCTAGGTGCATGCAACTATCTTTTGATTCCATATTCTTCACAGTAGTCATAAAACTGGTCAGAGGTGAATTCTCCTCCTCTATCTGATCTCAAACACTTTAGTTTTAATCCAAATTCATTCTCAACTTTGGCTTTGAATATTTTGAACTTCTCAAAGGCTTCAGACTTCTCTTTTAAGAATGCAACCCACATCATCCTTGAAAATTCATCAACAAACAAAATGAAATACCTTTCTTCGTAGTATGATCTTGTTTGAGTAGGACCACATAAATCTGTATGCACTAGGTCTAGCTTGTTCTCAGCTAAGTTTTGCTTGCTTCTGAAAGAGATCCTTACATTCTTTCCCCTAACACATTCCCTGCATATTGTGTCTACTAGTCTTGCAATACTAGGAAGATCTCTAACTTCTTTGACACTGCTTATCTTTACTATATTATCAAAGTTGATATGACAAAGTCTCTTGTGCCATAACCAACTGTCATATATTTTTGCAACAAAACAACTTACATCAGAATTGAGCTGAAAAACATTACCTTTTGTTTTTTATCCTCATGCAATCATGTCTCCATCTTTGTTGCTAAGGATGCATTTGTTTTCTTTGAATTCCAAATGATAACCTTTGTCAAGTAGTTGTCCAACACTTAGTAGATTATGATGTAGTCCATCAACATGAAAAACATTATCTATCTTATTATTTCCATCCAGGGTGATGGATCCTCTACCTATGATAGGTTTGGGAGTGTTATCTCCAAATATAACCATACCACCTTTGTACCTTTCTAGATGAAAAAATCTATCTCTATCACCTGTCATGTGGTGAGAACAACCGCTGTCAATGATCCAATTAGTTTTGATGTCTGCTTTGGGAATTAGGGATAACTCTTGTGCTTCTTTGTCATCTTTAATGTCCATATCCTCAAGCAATTTTTCTGTATCTTTAAGGGCAACGAATCCAATTTCATCTTCTCCTGAATCTTCACCAGTTACACCTTCTTCAACATGATAACATTCCTTTTTGTATTTAGGTTTATAATCAAGTATAAATTTATTTACTCTTGTAGGACACTTGGATGCAAAGTGGCCAATCTTGTTGCATGAAAAACATTTGAATGGAAGTTGTCCTTCATATTTCCCTTTGCCTTTCTTTTCTCTTTTAGCAATCATAGCTATGATTTCTTCCAATTCTTCCTCAAAATATTCTTTCTCATTATTGATAGAGATGTGAGATTTCTTACCATGGACTGATGCTTTGAAGGTTGTTTCACTTTTTGGTTTAGTCTTCAATCTCGATATCTCAAATGCAAAGAATAGCCAAAACCGGATGTGAAAACCATTTAAGCAACCAATGGGGTGTGTGTGCTTCCCATGGATTCGTGCCTCCCACCAACGTTTCTCCCTCCCGGTCCCTCCTTCCGGGTTAAGCGAGTAGGTGGGAGCCCCGCCCTATTCTAAGGTTAGCTGACACTCCATAGAATTTTGAGGCCCCTACCCCTACCCCTACCCCTACTATTATAAAGGTAAAGGGCCCTACTATTCTAAAGGGGGCCCCTAAGAATTTATCTTTTGAATGGAGAATCGATCTCTAGAACTCTCTATAGTTGAGAATCAATCTCGGCAAACTTGACTGGGGATGGGTGGGATGGTCTAGTTGTTTTTCAATGTGGCATTTCTCTAAACATTAACTCTTTAGTCGATGATACATTTAGTTTTTGATCTCAACATTAGATACGTAACATGAGCAGGTAGGGCCTATCTACCTATCCCGGGGCCTCCCACCCCAGGAGGAACATAGAGGGGGTAGGGTGGGCGGCCCCTACTATTTGAAGGGGCTACTAATCAAAGTCTCTCTTTTGAATTCTTGTGAGAATTGCATAGTTTCCTCTAGAATACTGATCATGTTCTCATAGTCTAATGTTAGAGTAGTCAACAACTTGTCCATTATATCTTCTTCTGATATTTACCCACCATTGTTCCTGATTCTAGAAATTGCTTCATTTATCCTCTGATTGTAGGCTCTAATGTTTTCTTGAGGTAACATCTCAAGACTGTTGTATTTCTTTTTCCATGTCTTCCTACATGCATTCTTAGCTTGAATATCTCCTTCAAACATGTCATCTAAATACTTCCATATAATGTATGCCTTGTCTAATTTCTTGTTCTCAAAAAATTCACTATCAGATAGGGCACTTATAAGGGCTTCTTTGGCAATTGCATTAGCTTTGAATGTTTCCTTTTGTCTACTAGTAGCATCATCTTTTGATATATCTTTAAGTGAGGGAATAACAACTTATTGTGTAGCTATCTCAAAGATGTCAAAACCAACACACTATAGATGTGTTATCATTTTATTCTTCCAATCCAGATAATTCTCTCCATTGAACTTAGGACTCTCTTTTCTGAAGTATGCCATTTGATCTACCTTAAGCTGTTAGGTTTTCTCCTCAAGGTACTTGGCTCTGATACCAATTGTTAGAATAGTCCCAAAGGATAACTGAGAGGGGGGGGGTGAATCAGTTATTAGCTTATTTGATTCTTTATCCTTATTAACTCCAGAATATAATAAATCAAATTCACATTCAGATAACACAATAGATAACAACACAATTTGGTTACGGGGAAACCAAATGGTAAAAACCCCGGTGGGAATTACTACCCACAATGAACTATACTTGTTTATAGTAATCCCTATTAGAAGATATTTCAACCCTGTTAGGAGTTGTACTTTACAATGCAATAAGTATAGTGACCTGGTTAAGGTTTGGACCCTGTTAGGATTCTTTTACAAATAACCCTATTAGGGGTGGCATACTCACTATCCAAAAGCTCATTGCTTAATGGTGAAGGCTACAACCTTCTGTAGAATAGATATGCACTATATCTAATGATGAACTGTAGAGTAGACCTTCTGTCTTGATCAGTTCCAATATATTGTAATCTTCCACTGCTTATTCACATAGACCCTTGATGAATGAAACACAACTGATATTCTGCTCTGTACATTTTCTGTCTCTTTTCATATCATTAACACTTAGCGTATCACAAATGACTTTCTATAAGTATCTTCCTTAAAGTATGAGCTCATGGGATCTGTTAGATAACTCTTCATAACATCCTTTTCAGCTTTACTAATCACGCAAGCATAATTACAACCACAAAAATATAAACTGAATAGACGTCATGCTTCACTAAGTCGGCCTCACCAAATTAACTCTAACTTTGCAATATTCTTGAAACATGTTTGGCGCCTTTAGATAACTATAATAAACTCATAAATAATCATAAATATACACATGCATATCCAGAAGATAAGCACAACTCAAGAACCAATGCAAATACATCGGCTTTGTGCAGATACACTCCAGAAGCTATAACTGCCACTAACAAAATTACACAACACAACTAAAAATTCATATCTAAGTCTGCGTGTATGAACATAACATAGTAAACATGCCTTCAGCCTGAATATATCCACACAATGCTTGATATCATCATTCTGATAAGTACATACAGAATCACTACTGTATATTATATGTTGTCATCAATGACAAAAATACAATCAACTAGCTGCCAGAAGTAAATCTTCAACAGAATCTATGTTTATTCTAACAGCATAACAATGCATTTTTCTCTAAAATTATGGGCTTATTTGTGCTCAAAACCCCTTCTATTTATAGAAGAATGAGGAGAGAGAGGGGGGACAAGGTGCATTAATAGACTTGAAAAACTCATTAATAAAGTGTAAGAGAAATAAATGCCAAAGGCATTGAAGAGGCATGAGCTTAAGGAATCTCGATGAATGAGGCATTAATGAGAGCCTTAAAGAAGTATGGGAAGGGTGTAAGAGGCGAACTTGAGAAGGTGGACTTGAGGAAAGGAATCTTGAGATTCTTCGACTTTCTCAAGTGGGTTGAGTCCTTAATCATTCCTTAATGGAATGTGAAAACATTAGGAGGTGGGTTAGGATAGAATTAGATTTAGCAAGGGTGAATGGGTTGGGATAGGTTTGAACCTAGAGTCAAAGTGGTTGAAGTAGGTTAGGTTAGGGGTTTATAGGAATATTAATGAAATGAATAAAACTTATTTAAATATTCATTCAAAAATAGGGATATTAATTATTTTAAGCATTTAATTGCTTTTTAATAATCAATAGGACTATAGCCAATTTAATTTAATTAATTAGGCTAGGGGAATGGGTTCCTTTGCAAGTGAATAATTGATTTAGGACTTTATTTAATTCCTTGCAAATTAATCATTTTAGCCATGTATTTGATTGATTATTTGATTTTGGCTAAAAGTAATTAACTTAGTGATTTGATCAGCTTAGGAGATTAAATTGATTTCAAAGGAATTATGTCAAGCAGTAACAGGGTCGTTTGAACATAACTGGGGGTATGATCACACTTAGGAAAAATAGGGTCCATAGGCTGAGCATACCAAATCCTGGTGGTTACAACTATAATCTCTTAAATCATTTAAATAATTTTATCTTTTAAATCCTCTGCATATTCCTATCTTTCAAATTCACTTTTATGCATATTCCTGCCTCTAGAACTCACCAGATTTGGGCACTTGGCATATACTGGTTAGATGCTTCTTAACTGGTTCTAAAAACTCTTCCTCTAACCCTGGTTCACTTGGAGACTTAGAGATACACTAGTCTCTAGATCTCTGAAAGATTTCCTTAACCATGAGTTTACTTGGAGACTTGGAGATAACCCTCAGTCTCTAAGTTTCTGAATAGTCTTAACTTGACCCTATCTTAACCACACTCTAACCATCGTTATATTTCACAATGTATCTTTGAATCCCTAAAACAATTCCTTAACCATGGGTTTACTTTAAGATTAAATGTGAGCCCTTAGATATGACCTCCATCTGACAATTGGGGCTTAATCTCGTAAGGAAAGGCACTTAACTGTTTGCATTGGGAGACTTGGCATGGTAGCTTACTAACTTCTTGGCATGATCTTGCAATCTCCAGTGGTTAACTATTAACATCTTGTGACCTGGCGCATGGTTAGCTAACAGTTTTTCTCTGAATCTCTGAAGGTTACACCACTAAATGCTAAAATTTAGAGATCTGGCATGCGGTTAGCCTAACAATTATCTCTAAATCTTTGAAGGTTATCTCCGAATGTGGTTACTCCTCAAGATTTCATGCACTACCGCCACATGTCTGCCACATCACCAATCATCAACCACCATCTGTACACCACTTGTCTGCCAGCTCATCACCAAAATTTCATCTCGATCGTCTGGGCATGCTTCCCAATGCATCGCCTACGGGTGTGGAGAGCCTCCTTCTCATCTTTCACATTTCATTATGTTTGTGTTTTGGCTTATAAACAACTCCAAGTTCTTTTATAGGACCAATGTGGAACTAAAGTCCTTCATGTTTTAAATCCCCTACTCATTTTATGCCCAAAATTATGGGGCGCACCACACATGCATTCCTTCATCCAAGGGGCCTGCCAAGGAGCATCTTGGATTCTCATTTACAGTGCAATGTAAGTATTTCTATATAAAAACCAATTAAAAACTCACCCCACTGTACATGTGGGATATTGTACTTTTACATTTTTCAAGCTTCGGAGCCTCTTCTTCATGCTGCGCAACATTTTTAAAGCATTCATACTTTAAGAAATCTCCTTGTTCTATGTGGGGATCTCTCCAATCACTTGGCATTTACAGCTCCTTTTCATTTTCCATATTAATTTGGAATTTTTTATAGACATCTCTTTCTTTTTATTACGCAGCATACAATACCTCTAGTTTTAAACAATGTTTCCATTTTAATGTTATGCATAGACTCCTCAGCCAATACACTTGGCAATGGCATGTTGTTTTGAAATTTAAATCCTTCCACTTTGTGGCTTCCTCTGACTTTGCATTGCGCAGGGTATATGTCAAATGAGTGGGGATTTTCAAATTCCACACATTACCTCTTCATGCCTTGTGCAATGTATTATGTTTTGTCTTCTTCTCCATATTGTGCAGACATTGCACTCTCCATGCACACGAGTCTTCAAAACTGTGTAGCCTTTGCATCTTCCATGGCGCTAGCCACTTCCCACATCCCCTACGCAATTATCACTTTTCATTTGATTAGTAAGTTTTTAAATGTTTTATAAGAATCTACTTTTGTGTTGTGTATGCTTTCATGTTTATTTCTTGGGCTGCCTTTGCAAATCCAGCGCACTTGCTTGGGTTTTTGAACAACCTTCAATGCGTTTGGTATCTTAATATGCTTGTAGACTCCTACATTATCTTCTTTGTAAATATTACGCAGGGTTTCCTCCCTTTAAACGTAGCTTCCAATTCATTTACTTTTGTCAATTAGTATTTTCTTAATTGCCTTTAAAAGTTCTCTGAAACACCTCATGCGCAAGCTTACTTCATTTCCCAATTTCATTTGTTTAAAATGTTTTAGAAAACTCCTCATTTGATAAGCTCTGGTTCTGGACTCCTCTTTTTATCTTCTTCAAAGAACATAGCTTGCGTTCCATGAGACCACATTTCTTTGTGGCAAGGTATCCCACATTCACATACTTTGTCCATCACTCCAAATTTTGCATTGCATAATCTCCTCTTCATACTACACAAGCTATCAAACAAACAACGTGCCTTGCTAGTATGGAGCTTCCAAAGTTTACATGCCTTATGTATGCTTTCAAACCATCATCTCAAGGAATTTCATATGTGGGGCCTTTATTTCATATTGACACGATTAATAATCACTCAGTGATATGCCCATTTAAAAGTGAAAACCTAAAACCATTTAAATCCAATTTTTAATCACTTCTGCATAATATTTAAAATATGTAAACTGCCTCCAGAATACCCCATAAAAACTGACTGAATGACCACTTGACCATGTGAGGAATGAAAAAACCACTCATCTCCAGCATCTGAGCATGGTCACCAACTGGATTGGATTTAAAACATTAGGGCCACAAGATAATAACATTCAAAGTGAGCAACTTCATATATTCTACAACCAGAAGTATTCAAACACATGCAAAACCTTGCCCAAAATACAACTTGGAAAGATACAAGATCAACTCCTGAGGATCCATCACTTGGAATAGTGATCCCTTAGATCATACCAAATATGCACGCAAAAGGGATTTACCTTATTCAACTCCTTGTGAAATGTGTAATCAATCAAACATGGTGATTTTGAAATATTGTGCAAGTGCAAAACATCAAAATAGCATAAGTTGCAAATGGATTAGCCTTTTCAAAAATAAGTAATTATGCCTTGAGGCCTAACCACTGATCTAGGGAAAAAATTTAGTTACAAGGAGTATAGGAGAACAATTCACAAATCAAAAACCATCATCGGATAAAAATTTGCAATCCTTCAAAGATGACTGTTCTGCAAATGCAATTTTGTTTAATACTGCCAATCTGCATAAACTGCTTCAAATTTTGATTCCACAAACCTAATAGAAAAGACTCTTAAAGTCTGATACCTGGAACATAGGCTCACTTTCATACAGGGAATATGACTCTTCAATTAACTCACTCTGGAAATCAACTGATTAACTGACAGTAATCTGCAAAGTCAGCACTTCACAACTTTCTGAACTTAAACTCAGTAAAATGCAGAAATCTGATTTGGAATTGGTTAGGAAAAGTGGTCAAATGGATTGACCAAAGTCTGCAATTCTTTAGAAAAGTTTACTTTCATGTTTTCAATGCAGGGGAACCTTTTAATTCTTCAAGATCTTGAACTAGGTGTAACTTGTGGGAGTTCAAAGTAGGCTCCTCAGCATTTAGAAATTTGGGCAAAATAGAGAACATGATAATTCTAGAAGACCAACTTTGGGGGATCCAAAAACCTATCAAATGGACTTGAAATGGCTTGGGTTTTGAAACATAGGCTCTATGATATACATTTTAAACATTCCCAAAGTGGCAGCCTATTAAACTCAAAAGGATTCAAGTTATTCATATGAAAAATGTGCCTATTACAACAAAATAACACTTAGGCGGTGTTGTCACTGAGGTTTGCACCCTTGCTGAAAGCTTCTCTAACAGCAACCTAGTGAAACATGGAATCAACCTCCAAGCTGTGGGAATTGAACTACGAGGTTGAATCTCCAGAGAAGGCTGGCCTCCTCTACTATCAGGATGCACCTAAAACTATCTCTTGCAAGGAAAAGGGAGAAGGAGACGTAGAAAACCAAATTACTTGAAAAGGGAAAGGTGATACACCAAGATAGGGCCTACTTTCTTCTTCCTTGAAACTACGCTACACATCCATATAACTCAACTAACACAACTTCTACCACATGATTCTTAGCAAAAATGTGAAGGTCAGAGACTAAAATTACTACAAGGGATGAAAAAAAAACTTCACAATACAGTAATCCAAGCGAAAAAGACACAACACACACTGAACCAGAATCAGCTTGATCAATAAGGGGTAAAACATCTACACAGTTATTGATTGCAAAAGAGGATAAACATGAATTACACAAAATGAGGTACAAGGTAATTATGATAACAACAAGCTGTCATAGAACCAGAAGAGAAGTAGATGGATGAAAAGAATTAGACACAGGAGCAAAAATACTATAAATATCAGACTACCTTTCAACCAATGAGTTACAGACTTAGACACAAAATATACTAAGGAAAGAAAAATGTCACGAAGCATGCTTTTCTGAATAAAATGGAACTCATTGGTTGAAAGGTAGTCTGATATTTGTAGTATTTTTTCTCTTGTGTCTAATTCTTTTCATCCATCTACTTCTCTTCTGGTTCTATGACAGCTTGCTGTTATCGTAATTACCTTGTACCTCATTTTGTGTAATTCATGTTTATCCTCTTTTGCAATCAATAACTGTGTA
>MU224882.1:959277-999908 GCA_018584345.1 Thuja plicata | reverse complement strand
AGCAATAGAACCAACAAGTGAACCCCCCCCCCCATAATACTGAACAGGGAGAGGTGATAGGAACACTGAAATGCAATGCCAGAAACATCTGCAGAAGAAAGAACCAGGAACACCAACAGTGCAATAGAAGTACAAGCACAGGATAAAGAGCGATGTCACCGACACACAGCATGGGATAATGTCATGGAAGGTACGCTCACTTGACAAAGGTGGATGCGCCTAAAATGGCATAATCATCATAACCCCCCATGGCACTTTATAACTGAGTGCAAGTACAAAAATATACAAGGTGTACAAGATCCCAGATATACAGAAGAAGGCACTTTATCTCAGTGCATTTATAGAACAAAGATGTAACAGAAAAGATAAAACAAGCTCAGAAGTCAGAAAGAAGATTGAGCTAGAAAATCAGAAGAAGAGATCCCAGGACCTGTAGAACCCAAGCAATCCACCAGAGTGCAAAAAATGCCAAACTCAGAGGAGAGATAACTTGGAGTATAATATGGAAAAAATACCTCAACAACTAAATAGTTCACTGAACCAGATTTTCGACGATATCTGGTTTGCCAAAAATGGAGTCCGGATGAGCCAGATATGACTCCCGGAAGGCAAAAATAAACATCAAACTTCAACAGAAAAAAATGCTATCAAAATAGTAAAACCCAAAACTCTAATTACCATCATCAGAAAGTGCTCAGAAAGAGCTTTCTGACGGTATATGGAAGTCAGAAAAATACCCCCGGATGCTCAAGATAGAGCGAAAATAATCTCGGGGGGTCAGAAAGGCCTCAAAAAAGAGTTTAAGCCCCTAGGGCTAGAAAAAAGTGGGCCCCAGGGTGCATGGCACGCTCAGGGGGCTGGGCCGAAGCCCCTGGACCCTCATAGGACCGGTTGCTATGCTAAAAGGCCCGCGGGGGCTAGCCAAAAGGGCCACCAGCGGAGCAAAAGTCGGGCGGAGGCCGGGCGGGGCAGAGGCCGCGCGGCGGGGCCGCAGAGGGCACCGGGCGGCGGAGGCCGGTGGCAGGAGCCGGAGTGGTGGAGCAGGGATCAGCAGGGCTGAGTGGTGGCGGGGGCCAGGGAGTGGCGGCGGGAGGCCGCTGGGCGGCACGGTGGCCGCAGGGGCGGCATGGTGGCCGCAGGCGGAGCGCGGGAGGCGCGCTGGCGGCGCAGTGGCGGCGCGCCATAAAAAATGCCAAAAAACACTTTTTTTATTTTTTTTAATTTTTGCATCGAAAACCATGCCCGTACGGCCCTTGAAGACCAAGAAATTTCTCCCTGAGGCTTTGGTGTCCAAAACGGACGTGTCTTATATGGATTCTGGAGTTTTTGGGCCTTCTGGATGCAACCATGAGGTCGATTTTGGTCTAAAGTGCCTCAAAAAAAAAAGACCCCCTAGAACCAACGAAAAAAGCTAGAAAAACCTCTGAAACCCTCTGTGTCTGGTGCGCTTCAACAAAACACGAACAGCGAGCAGCAACCAAGCTCTGATACCATGTTAGATTTGAGAAAAATAAATCCACCCAAGAACACCTGCATGCAAGATTGTCACAAACTAGAAGCAAAGATAGAAGAGAAGACAGAAGAACAGAGAGCTATGGCGGCCAAAAAGCCAGAGACATGAAATTCATGTTGAAAGAAAAAAGCTTCTATTATCAACAACTGAATTACAAAATACAATCTCCTTCTCCTTAATGAAAACTAAGAGGTGAATCCTTATAAAAGGAATCACGAAACCCTAAAAGGGAAACCCTAAGGTTAGCTAAAGCAAACTAGAGTGAATAGGTGAGTTATTAATTAGATCATAATGATTTAATTAATAACCCGATAGACTATTACTCTAACATATTCTTGTTGTTCATAGACTTCATTGTCAGCATTATAACCACAAGCACTTTTAGCATAAGTAGACTCAGCATCATTATCATAATAGCTAGATTTAATATCACTAGACTCAACCTCATCAGCATAACTAGATTGATATTCAATATCCTCAACATCACTAGATTCAACCTCAGGTATAACTTTAGATGAAATATTTTCAACATGTTCCATCCATTTCATGGTATGCCAAATATATTCCACCCTCTGAGAGATTGGTAAAATAATTAAATCAAGAAAACAAAGTTTCACAAACAAATTAGCCCAAACAAACTCCCGAGGACAAAAAAGGATACTATACTCCTTAATCTGAGTAGAAAACCTTATGTAAAATTCAAATTTAGATTCACCCTCATCTCTTCTCATACTTTCTCGTAATGTCAAAACAAACCTTTCTTGAAGCTTTTGTCTTAACACTTTTGTTTCTGCATGAACAAGTTCAAGTTCTAATAAAGGGTCTCTAGATTTGGACATGTCATGATAACCCCTATGCTCCATGTCCCCCATTTTTACTGAGTACATAATTCCCCTTGATTTTGCAAAAATGCAAGTATAACCTTGAAGTATGCAAACCTCTTACCACACCTTATTCCTTCTCTTAGTGCTTAGATCAATTAATAAGGAAAAGGTTTTATAATTGATTTTCATTGAACAAAAGAATTTATCGAATGAAAATAAAAATACCTGGAATATGATGAAGATTTTGCGAACTATTTGATTTGAAGTCACCTCCAAATCACCTTCAAAACTTGGTAGAGCCGCCACCTCTTTGCAGAGGAAAATATTTTTATTAGTTGAGATATCTTTCCTAACTCTAACCTTCTTCAAATCAGCAACTTACATACATCTCCAATATAGGGTCTCTTAATGATTCCTCTCTTGAATATGCTACATGTCATAGGAGTCCTATTATCTACTGCCTCTTCACTGCAAGTCCACCTCTTCTTTGTATTCTTTATTCAAACATGCACACTGGTGCAAATCAGAGAACTCGGAGTCACCACTCACCACATGTGAGATTGTATAGGTATTTCTTCAAGAACTTGGACTTTCAGACACTTTGCAAGGATAGACAAAAAAGAATTGAATCTTTTTAAAAAATTTTGAGGAATATGTCTTTGTAAACAATGAGTCTATAACTAGACTCTGGGATTGAATTAGAAAGGCAAGGATACAACTCACTTATACTTACTAATCACTTTTTCTTCTTTATCCCTAGTAGAGTCACCAATTCGTTAGAGCTTTTTCTTATAGAATCAAAATAGATTAATAACTGACCAACTCTATAACTCCCAACTCTTGACTCTAACAAAAAAAAGTCTAATTAATGAGGATAAAACATCCTCCTTCACTTCGAGCTCCACATCACTCAGGTGAGTATTACCTAATCTGCACACACATGAATCCTCTGTAACAAATACAATATTGTGGATATATAACTGTGAAATAGTTTTTAGAACTTTCGGTAATAAATACCTCAATATTTTATCAAGTATTATGCAATATTCTACTTGCATATAGTATGTCTGAGAACTAGAGAAATCCTAACTCCTAACAGCATGAAAGGGAAATGATTTTGAATTTATGTTTTGGTTAATGGATCTTTGAAATACCCCAAGTCTTTCATAGACCAGTGCCTTATCCAATGGACAACAAATTCAAACATAACATTACAAAGAATATCATGAACAAAGGAAAACAATGCAGTCTGATATGTCTATATGCCTTACATAAAACATACCCTATCAGTCAAGTTATACTTGTGAGTCCACCTGTGTATTCAAATATGTAACTCCCTTCTCAAAGAATTTAACCCTCCCCTTAGAAGAGATCTTGAAATAGATAGTAATTAATCAGCCACTGAAAGACAAGTCTGGCATACCATTGTTATTCCAATGCATACACATTTGAATACAAATCTTAAATCATAGTCATTCCTTGAATAACTCTATTGCAAGCTTTACAATAGACAAAACTAAAACACCCTTGATGCCCTAGTTTATATGATTCAGAAACAATAAAGGAGACAACTTGATGATAGAACAATAGTGCTGAAATTCATTCAAAAACTAGTTATTACAATGATGTTCTTCCTTGAAACAAAGGAAATCAGAACACCCTATGTACATAGAAGAGGGAAAAATATACAGAAGATACCACACTTGGAACCTGCTTTGAACTTTTGTAGAGGAACTGAACAGAGTCTGAAACCTCCCAAAACATAACAAAAAAATAGGAACCCTTCCAAAAGAGAAAAGAGGGAAATAAATAGAAGAAGAAGAAGAACCCTAAAAAACATGTCTGATTCACACATGTCCCTCTTGCAATCTGATTTTTTACTTATCCTTCTTTCTCCAAAGAAATCTGATCTCCATCAAACATTTCAAAATCTGATTTTACTTATCTTTTGCAAAAAGTTTGATTCCACCAAAGAAATCTAATCATCTCGAGCAATTGTTTCTTCTATAAATCTGATTTCATTCTTTGAAAATATCTAATCTTCTCTAGCAACTCTCTTTACTGCAATCAATGTCCTCAACAAATCTGATTAAAAATCTGATCTCATTTGTCTGTTCAAAGTCTGATTTTATTCTCCTCCAAAAAAATCTTCGGTGAAAGCTTCTTTGTCAATATTTTCAATAAATATTTTATTTGGCTACAGGAAAAAAACTATGTTGTTTTAATGTTTTAATGTTTTAATATCTTAATCTTTCTGCATTTTTGAATTTATTTTCCCCTTTAATATTTTTGCAGACTATAATCTCTTAAATCATTTAAGTCATTTTATATTTTAAATCCTGTGCACATTCCTGTCTTTGAAATTCTCTTTTATGCATATTCTTGCCTCCAGAACTCACCAAATTTTATGACTTGGCATATACTGGTTGGTTGCTTCTTAACTGGTTCTGGAAACTCTTCCTCTAACCCTTGTTCACTTGGAGACTTAGAGATACACTAGTCTCTAGATCTCTGAAAGATTTCCTTAACCACGAGTTTACTTAGAGACCTAGAGATAACCCTCAGTCTCTAAGTCTCTGAATAGTCTTAACTCGACCTTGCCTTAACAACACTCTAACGATGGTTATCTTGTACAATGTATCTCTAAATCTCTGAAACAATTCCTTAACCATGGGTTTACTTCAAGATTAAATGTGAGCCCTTAGATCTGATCTCCATCTAACGGCTGGGGCTTAATCTCGGAAGAAAAGACACTTAACTGTTTGCATTGGGAGACTTGGCGTGACGACTTACTAAATGTTGGGCATGATCTCGCAATCTATGGTAGTTAACTACTGAGAAATCATGACCTGGTGTGTGGTTAGCTGATGGTTTGTCTCTAAATATCTAAAGGTTACACCACTAACCACTAGCATCTAGAGATCTGGCGTGCGGTTAGCCTAGTGGTTATCTCTAAATCTTTGAAGGTTATCTCTGAACACAGTTACTCCTCGAGACTTTACGCACTTCTACCACATGTCCGCTACATCACCAACCATCTAGCACCATCTGCATGCCACTTTTCCACCAGCTCATTGCCAAAATTTCATCTTGGTCGTCTGGGTATGCTTCCTAATGCATTGCCTGGGCGCGCGTGGAGAGCTTCCTGCTCATCTTTTACATTTCATTATGTTTTTGTTTTGGCTTATAAACACCTTCAAGTTCTTTTTTGGGACCAATGTGGGACTAAATTCCTTCATGTTTTAAGGCCCTTTACTTATTCTACACCCAAATTTATGGGGCCCACCACGCATGCATTCCTCCAGCCAAGGGGCCCGCCAAGGAGCCTCTTGGCTTCTTATTTACAATGCAATGTAAGTGTTTCTATATAAAAACCAATTAAAACTCACCCCACTATGCATGTGGGATATTGTACTTATACATTTTTTAAGCCTGGGAGCCTCTTCTTCATGTTGCACAACATTTTGAAAGCATTCATGCTTCAAGCAATCTCCTTGTTCTGCGTAGGGCTCTCTCCATTCACTAGGAATTTACACCTCCTTTTCATTTCCCATATTAATTTGGAATGTTGTACAGATATTTCCTTCCTTTTATTATGTAGCATGGAGTCCCTCTTGTTTTGAATAATATTTCCATTTTAATGTTATGCGTAGACTCCTCAACCAATACACTTGGAAATGGCATGTTGTTTTGAAATTTAAATCCTTCCAATGCATGGCTTTGTCTGACTTTGCATTGTGTGGGGTATATGTCAAATGAGTGGGGCTTTTCAAATTCCATGCATTGCCTCTTCATGCCTTGTGAAATGTATTATGTTTTTTCTTCTTCTTCATATTGCGTAGACATTGCACTCTGCTTGCACATGACTCTTCAAAACTGTGTAGCCTCTACATCTTCCATAGCGCTGGCCATTTCCCACATCCCCTGCGCATGTCTCACTTTTCATTTGATTAGTAATTTTTTAAATGTTTTAAAATAATCTCCTTTTGTGTTGCATAGGCTTTCATGTTTATGGCTTGGGCTGCCTTTGCAAATCTAGCGCACTTGCTTGGGTTTTTGAACAGCCTTCAATGTGTATGGTATCTTAATATTCTTGTAGACTCCTGCATTATATCCTTTGTAAATATTAGGCAGGGTTTCCTCCCTTTAAACACAGCTTCCAATTCATTTACATTTGTTAATTATTATTTTCTTAATTGCCTTTAAAAGTTCTCTGAAACACCTCATGTGCAAGCTTACTTCATTTCACAATTTCATTTGTTTAAAATGTTTTAGAAAACTCCTCATTTGATAAGCTCTGGTTCTGGACTCCTCTTTTTGTCTTCTTCAAAGAACACAAATTGCATGTCATGATACCACATTTCTTTGTTGTAAGCTATCAAACATTCACATACTTTGTCCATCACTCCAAATTTTGCATTGCATAATATTCTCTTCATACTACACATGCTATCAAACAAACAACGTGCCTTGCTAGTCTGGAGCTTCCAAAGTTTACATACCTTATGTATGCTTTCGAACCATCATCTCAAGGAAGTTTAGATGTGGGATCTTGATTTCATATTGACATGATTGATAATCAATTAGTGATATGCCCATTTAAAAGTGAAAACCCAAAACCATTTAAATCCAATTTTTAATCACTTCTGCATAATATTTAAAATATGTAAACTGCCTCCAGGATACCCTTTAAAAACTAACTAAATGATGCCTTGACAATGTGAGGAATGGAAAACCCACTCATCTCCATCATTTGAGCATGGTCACCAAGTGGATTGGCTTGAAAAAATTAGGGCCACAAGATAATAACATTCAAAGTGAGCAACTTCATATATTCTTCAATCGAAAGTATTTAAACACATGCAAAACCTTGACCAAAATGCAACTTGGAAAGATATTGGATCAACTCCTGAGGATCCATTACTTGGCATAGTGATCCCTTAGATCATAATGAATATGCATGCAAAAGGGATTTACCTTATTCAACTCCTTGTGCAATGTGTAATCGATCAAACATGGTGATTCTGAAATATTGTGCAAGTGCTAAACATCAAAACAACAAAAGTTGCAAATGGATTAGCCTTTTCAAAAATAAGGAATTATGTCTTGAGGCCTAACCACTGATCCAGGGAAAACATTTAGTTACAAGAAGTATAGGATAATAATTCACAAATCAAAAACCATCATTTGAAAAAAAGTTTCAATCCTTTGAAGATGACTGTTGTGCAAATGCAATTTTGTTTAATACTACCAATCTGCATAAACTACTTCAAATTTTGATTCCACAAACCTAATAGAAAAGACTCTTAAAGTCTGATACCTGAAATATAGGCTCAAGGAATATGACTCTTCAATTAACTCACACTAAAAATCAATTGATTAACAAACACTAATCTGCAAAGTCAGCACTTCACAACTTTCTGAACTTAAACTTAGTAAAATGCAGAAATATGATTCAGAATTGGTTAGGCAAAGTGGTCAAATGGATTGACCAAAGTATGAAATTCTTCAGAGAAGTTCAATTTCATGTTTTCAATACAGGGGAACCTCTCAATTCTTCAAGATCTTGAACTAGGTGCAACTTTTGGGAGCTCAAAGTAGGCTACTCAGCATTTAGAAATCTGGGCAAAACAAAGAACAAGATAATTTTGAAAAACCAACTTTGGGGGATCTGAAAAGCTATCAAATGGACTTGAAATGGCTTTGGTTTTGAAACATAGGCTATATGATATACATTTTAAACATTCCCAAAGTGGCGGCATATGAAACTCAAAATGATGCAATTTATTCAAATGCAAATTGTCTTTGTTACAACAAAATGACACTTATGCGGCAAATGCAAAAATAGACAAGTGCTCAAAACAAGACATCATGAAATAACTCAAAACTTGAATCTGACGACCTAGGATGTCTTCATATGTCAAAAAAAGAGTGATGAACACCTAACATGCATCATAGACCTGAAAACTTCATCCAAGAAAATGGGCACAAAAAGCATTTATAGGGGGTCAAAATGCAAAAGCTTAACAAGGTACTCAAAAAACCTTGTTGCATTTATAGGGGGTCAAAATGCAAAATCATCTAGATTTTTCAATAGAACTGGCCTGTGTCTAGAAAACCACATGTCAAACTCCCTTGTCATCCCTTCATCCACTACCCTCAGTCCTTCTCTCCAATGTCTTGGTTGTAGCTTCTAAAGTCTATATATGGCACATGAGGTCTAATGAGTGATCCCCATGTCCTAACCTCATCCCTCAAATAGGAAAATAGTATCATTCCTATCAACACATTCTATCTCTCCCAAAACTATCTACGCACCCTCTTTGGTAGTTGGATCTCATTAACCATATGACCAATAATTGTGTGCCCAATCAAGTATCTCTCATTCATCAATAAGGCAAGTTCTCTCCATCATCATCCCAACTAGGGAAATCCCTATATGGAGTCCATTTTAAGTTTCTTAGAGTGTCAATATTGTGCCTCCAGTATCGTGTATGACCCAATGGTCCCTATAATAGTACTCTAACATAACAATATACATATGGAATGTCTAGTATAACTCTCTTGTCTACAATAGGATGAATCATGACTATGCTCACAAATGCACACACCTGCAATAATGCAATCCTACTATTGATAATCAATCTGCCTCTGTATATTTCATGGTGCAGGTGGTAATATGTCATAGCTAACATGCATATCCCCCATGAAAATACTACACCCTCCATCACCATGTGCTATAAATCTCTACCCCATCCAATAGTGAACTCATGTTGACATATGTTTGGTACTAGTAGTCCTATAATCACTATACATATACAACCACTAGCCTCTCATGTTATCCTACCAGTGTCTCCCATCAGATCTCATAATCCCTAATTTCTGGCGCAACCTTGTCATAGTCAAACAATCTGCATAGAGCGCTCTCCCTATCCATGGCTCATATACCACTAGCTCTCCACGAATGGTAATCCTCAAGATGTGCCAGACATCCTCTAGAGTGATGGTTCCCTCTCTAGTAGGAAAATGAAATAAACTCGTCTCTAAGTGCCATCTCTCTACCAATGCCATAATTAGTCCTTTGTTCACCCTAATCTTGAGCATGTACGTGATATAATGTAGACCTAACATTGATAAAATATCCCTCTCATGCCTACTCAGTCTAGGTCATAGATCCAAACATGTTGACATGCTCTCCTGTGTCTGTAGAGGGGCAAGTTCAACCTGTCCAAGCGAGAAAAGTATCAACTTTATGTTTCCTACTATTACTATTGATTATTTTTACTAGTTTGAAAAAGTAAACCTATTGCTGACCTATTTTGTGGATTTGACCAATTTTTGACCTAGTTTAGAGTATTTTTTAATATTTTGACCAAGTGTTGACTATTTTTGACCAATTGTGGAACTCTATGACCAAGTGCCCACAAAGATACACTTGGGTAGATTTATTATGTAGTTGGACTCCCAAATACTCCCAATCTGAACTTGGATATGTTTTATGCACCATTGGGGAGTTTAAGGATGATTTAGAGCCTTTGACCAACTTTGACCCCCCAAAATCAACCCCTAGATACCTACAAAAGTATGAAAACATACATAATCAAAGAGAGGCTTCAATGTACATACCTCATATCCTATACCCTCTAATATTTTTTAGCTCCTCACATGCTCACCACAATGATCTTGTATTGGTATTCACTTTATTTCTCCTAGTTCCAGAGCTCCAAATCTTCCAAATGAGAGAGTGAATATGAGCTCTTTCCACCTCTCCAAGCCCTTTTATAGCCCTTTTTCTACCTAGGTGGATGTACAACCTTTTCCATTTGTGTTGGTCACAAATCCTTTTCCACTCTGGGTTTCATAACTTTTGCATATGACCTCCAAATTTTTATCCATTAATTATACTGGATTTGTCTCATCGTTGTCGAGAAATTAACCTATCACTAGCTTTTTCAGTCAATTTCTCAAGGGGGACCCTTATATCCTATCATTATTGGGGAATATTTTTGTGCAATATTTTCTTTCTTTTTACTTTTTTCTTTGACACAATGCTCATAATCACATTGTATCAAAGAGGGGCAAAATGTAGATGCTAAAAAATGGTCATTTCATGCGAGCCTAGTTATTAACATTTTTGCATTGCGATTGATACATCGTTCTGCATGGTCTAATTATTCTTCTATGTTTCGCATATGGTTCTTATCATATTTCAAAATTGTTACTTTCATCATTAATTGAACATTGAAAATTGTTCAATTATTTTTAACATTTCTCTGATTTGGCGTCATAACCCTAATTGGTTGGTCAATTTTATCATATTCAAAGTAATTATAAAAACCTTTCAAATCATTTCAAATCCTTTTCAAAACCTTCAAAATCGATTCAAGACCATTCCAAACAATTCAAAACCACTTCATCACCTTTTTAGGGTCATCAAAATTGGTTCATGATCATTCGAGATCGATTCAAATCTTTTTCCCTTTCAAAATCGGTTCGCAATCATTGAAATCAATTCAAACCCTATCAAAAATTTCAAAATCAGTCTAGAACCTCATCAAAATAATCAAATCCATTTTTTTTTTCATCAAAATTGATCAAAGTCAATTAATTCACCCCTTTTGGGGGTAAACAACCCATAATTAACCCCTAAACCCTACGTTTTGAAAAATAAACAAGACTTTATTTATCCCTTCTTCTTAAGTCTTACAATTAATTAATTGACTAATTTCATGGTTTATGAGATTTTTCATAATTCCTAAATTCCTAATTTTATTTTTGAGGATTAAATGATTTTCAAATTTAAATATTACCTATCATTTCTACTTGGGATAAAATCCCTATTAACTAGTCTCTAACTTATTCATCTCTTACACCTTCCATTTTCTAACTCTTACGCCTTCCCTTCCCACGCTTGACATCATTTTGGATTCTTTCTCCTCCAAACTCACCTTTTAATTTGTGCATTCTAAATGCACTCAAATACTTGCCATAATGTGTCATAGATTATGAAATTTTGCCAATTGTGACTCAATTTACCAGTTTTGAAAAATTTCCCTAAAACTCTATAAATTTCCTTCATTTTCCTTTAATTTCATAACCATCATCTTTCAAATCTTCTCATCCTTATAATTTCAATTTTATTTCATTGAGTGCATAAATATTTTATGGGAGCTACATCAATCCAATTTGAGAAGCAAGAAAGGACATTGGAGTCCAATTGAGGGAGTTTACTTGTGTTTTTCGCATATGTTTTAATACTTTGTCTCAATTTCTGTAATGTTAGGATAGGATTGTTTTTGTGTGCCTTATGGTTTGATTATTTCCTTTGCATGCATGTTTTCCCCTTTTCCTTCCCTACAAATGGTTTCTAAAGTCTTTGTAAAAAACTCATTTTGTGCATATCTTGTAGTCTTTTACATTCCTTGAAGTTGCGTTCGACACTTAATTTTAATTCTCAAGCTTTGAATCCCCCTTCAATCATGCCTTCCTATGTAATTACTACTTCATCGGGAGTACTTCGAGGATACAAATGCCAACTCACATAATGGATATCATTTAAACTTGCAAGTGTAAGACTTATTTTATACTCAGCTTTATCTAGATACATGTCATCTTTATACAAATTATAACAATGATATTTTGAAAACCTTTTTATGCCTAGGGTATTTGATCTATATATTGAAGGTACACAACAAAGAATGTAAAATAATTTTTTATAGCATTAGGCTATTAAATTTACAAGAAAATAGAATATTGTTGTCTATGGAGGAAAAAACTTGATATTGTATTGTAACAAATTTATTATTGATAAATAATATATTGATTGTGTTTTTTAGTGTTGGCCTATCTAATGCACTAATGGTAAGAGAGTTTTAGTGATGTCATGATGCAAATTTTATTACAGGATGATAATTTATTATGTTGTCATTGATGTCAACTATTGACCTTGTGTTCTTAGTGTATTGCCAAGCATAGCTGTGATGAATGAAGGGCTATAGTGAATTTCAGTGGTTTCTATTTTTATGGGAGACTTAGGTGTGTCTCTGGATGTCTAATGCATGACTGCTACTACTGAAGTGATCTTATGTGAAAGTTGTGATCGGTTGAAGTATAACAGTGTAACTGCTACAATAGTTAATGACAGGTGATATATGATTTGAATGTCTTTTAAAATATTTTTTGTGTCTTGTGGTGCGGTCACAGGATATGATGGCCAACAATGTTAAGATGCTATAGTTGTGACCACAACTAATTTGAGTGACATGTATATAGTATAGGTGATTGGTGAGTAGAGACAGAGTTGTTAACATGTTAAAGTGTTTGTTTTCTTGAGCGACAATTGATAAATCTTTGATCGGTGATCGGTGATCGGTGTTGAGATTTTGGTGGAATTGGTTGAGTTAGCCATAATCTGGTGATATGTCTTCATGATTCTAGGTGATGATATGGCATCACATTGTTTGATGCTAGCATGTGGAGAAGATTCTAGAGGAAGCATGTGTTTGGTCAAAACATGTTTGAGCCCTTCACACAAAATTCTATGTAAATCATTGTATTGGCTGATGCGGTCTTGGAAATGTGTTTTGTACATTGAATTTTGTTTTTTGGTGCATTGGATCTAAGTGGGATAGTTGAAATTTAAATATATTTCAAATTTAGGGTTTGATTAAGGTGGTGGACTTAAAATTTTAATATATAATGGATGAAATTGAAATTTTTTGTGTGTTGATCGTGTGTTGGGAAAGTGTGGTTGTAAAGTGCGAGTTGCAATCAAGACAGGGTAGACTTAAGTGTGTTGAGAAGAGATTATGTGCTTCAGTGGATCTAATCAAGCAGAGGTAGTTTTGTTCTACAGATTATTCTTTATGGTGTTCCCTAACATTTATAGTAGGTTAAATCCCTTAACCGGGTAGATCTTAACATATCTTTGTTGCAAATCCTCTAGCAAGGTGACATTTTTCAAGTGTTCAAAGTCCTCTAACAAGGCCACTCTTCACAGGGTAAAGATCCTAACAGGCTTAAGGAAAATCCCTTAACCGAGTAGCACCTAACAGTGCTATTGTAAACTCCTAAAAGGGTTAAGCTCCTCATAGGTCATACTTTAGAAGAGTGCATCATTTAGTGAGTACTAATTCCCACCATGGTTTTCTCCCGATTTGGGTTTCCACGAGATAAATTTGTGTTTCAACTTTGTGGATGGATTTGCATGTTTATGATTTTATTTTTTTGGTAATTAAAGTTTATTTTGTGAATTTTGGTTTAAGTTTAAGAGGTTAAAAGTTAGATTATTTGGTAGATTACTAATTCACCCCCCCCCCCTCTCAATAATCTGATCTTAGGACTAACATTTAGTGTTTGTGTTTTTCCCAAAAAGTATTTTCCAAGATGCATTAGTCTCTCTTATCTTGTATATTGTTTTAATTATATCTTGTTAGAAAACATATTTGTCCTTCAGAAATTAATATAGTTAATGACTCAAGATGCCCATAAAGAATAACACATAGCACTAATAGTTGGAGAAGTTATCATTGGATTGACAACATTTCTCTGAATTTTAAAGGTACAACTCCCTCTTAGTGAGATATGTAATGAATGGAATATAGGTTATGCCTTTAACCAGAAGGAAAAGAAGGCACACTACCATCTACCCATAGCCATGAAATAGATGTGAATTAACAAATTCATAAACAAAGGAAAATATGAAATAATACAAATTTTATTCCCAAAATGCTTCCCATAAATGATTAAGGAGAAGAATTTAAATTCCAAATAATTCAGAGTACACATGCTCTATAATAATTGTATGCAAAATAACAAGCTAAAGCATCAGAGAAAAACTACAAGTCATAGAAAAATCTGCAACCAAGAAACACATATATAAACACAGAGATTTAAAAATGTATTCCCTTTTATCTCTAATATAGAAGAAATGGTGCACATACCATTCTTATCTTGTACAGTCATATCAGCAAAACAAGATATGTTCATCCCCTTTAGAATGATAAAATTAGAAGCATTTCACCCATGTGTTGAACTCCCTCTTTCTTGGAAAGAATTACAATAAACAGTCACTCTCTAGAAGCCTTTCAGTTTTTGGTAACTGATTCTTGAAATCATTATTAAAAAATAAAATTTGAAACCTCTTTCACCTCCCATGAAATTGTTTCTTTCTAATTGATTTAAAACATCTTTATAACATTTTAAATTGATTCTCTCAAACTAATTTAAAACTATTTTAAATTGTTGTTCTCAAACTGAGTGAGAAAATTTTAAATTTCTCATACAGTCACTTTTTATTAAATTCACCATAGGTTAGTCAGGTATCCTGGGGCCGTAAAAATCTACGATCAGTTATGATAATTAAAATAATAGATGGGTTTTTAACTATTATTGAATAACTCACCAAATCGGGGTACTTCCTTTGTAAACTGGCTATGTCAACCATATTGGTGCATTGAGAAAGTATTAAAATAATATATCATATGAGCTTTGTATGGTTGTAAAATTAAATTTGGGAATATTTAAGACCAAAATATTAGGTGGGTTTTCCTTAGATTCATGTAATCTGCGACTTTTTTTGAATGCATTTTTGGGTTGTTGGATATGTGTGCACAATTGGACTGCCACAAAATGAACCTTGTACTGTTGAAACTTTGAACCTTTGAACTATGGGGTTCAATCAGAAGCTTCAAAATTATAGACTTCACCTTCATTAATCATTTCTGCGACTTTTTTCGAATGCATTTTTGGGTTGTTGGATATGTGTGCACAATTGGACTACCACAAAATGAACCTTGTACTGTTGAAACTTTGAACCTTTGAACTATGCGGTTCAATCAGAAGCTTCAAAATTATAGACTTCTCCTTCATTAATCATTTTTCCTTTACATTCTTGTACGCAATAAACCTTGAACTTTGAACCAAAAAGGAGGTACGAAAGGTGTAAGTTCAATATTTGCCAACATTCTTCACACTTTTCAAACTTACATTTAATAGAGGCTCAAGAATCAATGAACCTTGAACCTTTGAACCTTTGAACTGTAGGGTTCAATCAGAAGGTTCAAAATTACAGACTTAGGTGAACATAAAGACTAAAGTCATGAGATTTTTTAATAATAAAGCTACAACTTGGGGAAGTGAAAATTTTAAAATTTCCAAGTTCAAAAAATGGGGTAACAACACTCTTTGATGAGGGACAAGGACTGCAAGGATGAAGAGAATCCAGAACATCTCTAGGAAAGACCAGTTCCTTTTCCATTGGGCAATGGAGTCAGAGAAATTGCAGGAATAAAGGGCACTTCTTGCAGAGGGTGGAGGGGAATTGGGCACACAAAAAACATAGAACATGCACAAACACCTAGAACTACAGCACAACAAAAAAATATTTACAAAATGCATAGGGTTAGAAGCCCCCTTACCTCAGAAAGTACACTAGGCTACTCAAGTGAAACCATTAACTAGCTGGAAAAAATATGAGCCGATGCAGAAAAATGGTTGGCGAGAAAAAATAATCATTCTTAGTTGCCTGCTAACAAACATAATGAAGAAAGATATGGTGACAATATTTTGCAAAAATTCTTCAAATGACACCTTGGATCCAAAGAGCCACTCTGCATTAAAAAATTTTGAAATCAAATGGAATGCCTCAACATTGTATTGTGTGTGTTGAGTTAATTTTTTATTTAATACATCAATATTTTGTGCTTGATCATCTGAATAATTAAGAAGACCTTGAATTAGACAACCTTTAAAAATATTCTAAAAGAAACATTCATCCTGAACATCATCCAAATTTATTTTCATGGTGCATTTTTCATTTGAGTCATTTGCTTCAACCATTAATTCATTTAGCATTTTTTCACTTTCCCTTTTATTGCATACCTCATGTGATAGGTTATTGTACAAAGCTGGTATCATATCACTTCCAAAATAAAAATTTCTAGACTTGGACCATCAATTATTTCTTCTCGGCTACCTTATATTTATATATTTCATCACTGAATTAAAAAAATATGGAATTTTGGTTTCTTAAATGGAAAGGTATCAATAGATGATCCATTTCTCTCAGCTGTTATTCCAGCACTTGCATAATGTTTTTAGCACTGAACCTGCAAGGATACTTCATTGTCATTGTAAGTAACTTGACAAGATTCATAATCTATTTGCATATCAGCATAAGAAATTTTTTTTGACTATTAATGGATACATATTATTTCTTCATGTTGATTTCTCAGGCTTGCTTGGTTTAAAATATCTGCAGAAATCACATCAAAACTTTCAAATGTAAAAGATTCAAGACTTGAAAAAGAAGAGACATCTAGAAAATTATTGTTTAATTCTTCATTACACACGTTGTCAAAGATTGTAACTGGGCAATTCACCAATTCTTATTTTTGGGTGGAATGATCATATGCATCTCCAAAAGAATTAGTTTCATCAACATGTAAATAGTAGGCCACATAAACATTAGCAATGACATTCTCAATCACAAAAGATGCTTGAAAATGTGCTTCATCAAATACTGCTAAATTTTGATAAGTAGAAATAGATGACATTGGCTTTTCTCTTTTTATAACAAGACTTCTTTGCAAAGGTTTCTTTTCTAAATAAAATTTTTGATTATGAAGGAGAGATTCAGATTCATGGACTTTTACAACACATTTACTCATGCATTTCATTCCACTCAAAATTATATCATCCTCTATCTCAACAACTTCTTTCTGTGCATCTTCTAGATTTTTCACCCTCTTACATTTCAACAAAAACTTAACTTCAGAATGTAATACAACAATAAATACACATAATTTATTATTTTTCAGTTGGCTGAAGCCCATGAGGAATCTTTCCAACACATCAATTATATCTTTCAATAAAATCTCAAATATATTATTCTTCTTTCTTTCACATTTGAAATAAATTCAACAATAATTCATAAGTATCAAACACATGTTTGAATCTTCCTAGAAATTTTGCCTTTAAATCATCCCAGTTGGTAATACATCCCTATTCCAAATTCTAAAACCATTCAGCAACATTTCCAGTGAGGCTTTCAATAAACAATCTCACAAACACATCTTCTTCTTGCACTCCAAGGATCCCACAGGCAACAGTAACTAATTTAATATGATCATCTCGGTCTTGGGTCTTATCTCCAGAAAAATTAGGAAAAACTTCCCTTGATCTTTTAGGCAAAGTTGAGTATTGAGGCAAAGAGAAAGGTCCAATCTGAGCTCCCCATGGCTGGATTACAACAAAATCCATAACATACACAAAAATTCTTCCACAAAGAGATTTTTAAATAAAACATAGAGTTTCCAACCTCCATCCTCTGGGAGGCACCTTCAAATTTCTAGGGAAATACATAATGAACTAGCACTTTGATTTCTTCCTCAACAGAGTCGCCAAAAATATATTAGCAAACAAATTTGTCCTTCATAAATTAATGTAGAGAATGACTCAAGATGCTCAAAAGAAGAACAAACAACACTAACAGTTGGAGAAGTTATCATTGGATTGACAACTCTCCTTTGAATTTTAGAGGAATAACTCCCTCTTGGTGAGATATGCAATGAATGGAATATAGGTTATGCCTTTAACCAGAAGGCAAAGAAGGCACACTACCATCTACCTATAGCCATGAAATAGATGTGAATAAATAGATTTATAAACAAAGGAAAACAAGAAATAATGCAAAGTTTATTCCAAAAATACTTGCAATAAATGATTTAAGGAGAAGAATTTAAATTCCAAACAATTCTGATTACACATGCTCTGTAATTACTCTATGCACAATAATATGAGAAAGCATGAGAGATCAACTATAGTACTTCATAGACAAATCTACAGCCAAGAAACACATATATAAACACACAGATTTAAAAATGTATTCTCTTTTATCTCTAATATAGAAGAAATGGTGGACATACCATTCTTATCATGTACAATCAGATTAGCAAAACAAGATATGTTCCTCCCCTTTACAATGATAAAATTAGAATCATTTCACCCTTGTGTCGAACTCCCTCTTTCTTGGCAAGAATTATAATAAATAGTCACTATCTAGAAGCCTTTGAATTTTTCGGTAACTGGTTTTTGAAATCATTACTAAACCATAAAATTTGAAACTTCTTTCACCTCCCGTGAAATTTCTACTTTCTAATTGATTTAAAACATCTTTATAATGTTTTAGTTTTTTGCTCTCAAACAATTTAAAACATTTTTAAAATGTTTTAAATTGATGTTCTAAAACTAAATGAGAAATTATTTTAATTTCTCCGACAAAAACTTTTTATTAAATTCACCATGGGTTAATCAGGCATCCTGGGGTTGTGAAAAATTGTGAGCAATTGTGATAATTAAAATAATAGATGGGGTTTTAACCATTTTTTAATAGCTCACCAAATTGGGGTACTTCCTTTCTAAAAGGCCCTATCAACCATTTTGTTGCATTGAGAAAGTATTAAAATAATATATCATATGAGCTTGTATAGTTGTAAAATTAAATTTGTGAACATTTAAGACCAAAATATTAGGTGGGTTGTCCTCATATTCAAGTAATTGGCAACTTTTTTTAGATGGATTTTTTTGGCTGTTGGATGTGTAGAATTGGACTATCAGAGAATGAACCTTGAACCGTTGAACCTTTGAACTTTTGAACTGTGGGGTTCAATCAGAAGGTTCAAAATTATAGACTTCACCTTTCAATCATTCTCTTTCATTAATCATTTTGGCTTTACAATCTTGTGCGCAATGAACCTTGAACTTTGAACCAAAAGGAGGTAAAAAAGGTTCAAGTATAATTTTTGCCAACTTGCTTCAGAATTTTCAAACTTACATTCAACAGAGGCTCAAGAATCAATGAACCTTGAACCTTTGAACCTTTGAACTTTGGGGCTCAATCAAAAGGATCAAAATTACAGACTTAGGTGAACATAAAGACTAAAGTGGTGATATTTTTTAATAATAAAGCTACGACTTGGGTAAGTTAAAAATTTTAAAATTTCCAATTTCAAAAATTTAGGGTAACATATCTCACATTCTTTTCTCTTTTAAAAGTGTTTAAGTTAAAATTTTGTAGAAATATATAACTAGTAGTTGCATGTTTTTGTGTGTGTAATGGTGAGCTGATAGGAGATTTGATTTTGCCCAAAAAAATGTTGAAATATCTACATAATGAAAAGAGCCATTTTCCTTGCACACGTATTTTTCCTCATAAAACACCTCCATTCACAAAATTTTGTTTAGTAATGATAGGAAGTTATGATATTGCTATCAGATTTTCTCAGTGTGGTTTTTTGAGTTAAACTCATTGCCCATGTTTCATGAGTAGTGGTTCACAAGAATCCATCTCTCATGAGAATGAATGGAACACTTAGCACTCATTACATCTGCGGGATTCTCATAGAGGTGAAGTGTTGGTACTTCCTGGGAAGTCACCCATCCCAGTATTACTCTAGCTTGAGTGCGCTTAACTATGGAGTTTCCTCCATGGTTAAGCCCACTTTTTTTACAACCCCATTTACAAAAGCTTCATCAAGTGTTATAATTTATGAACCATTCATTAGAAAACCTTTTGAGCTCACCAATTGAAAAGTAGGAGATATTCTCCACAACAAGTCAAATTATGATATTGTTGTCAGGATTCAATTGTATAGTTTTTTGAGTCCAATTCATTGACCCGTGTTTCATGAGTAGTGGTTCAAAAGATCCCATATCTCATGAGAATGAATGGAACAATTAACACTCATTATATCTAGGTGATGCTCACAAGGTGAAGCATCGAGACTTCTCGAGAGGTCACCCATCCCATTACTATTCTGGCTTGAGTTCTCTTAACTACAGAGTTTCCTCCATGGTTAAGCTCACTCTTCTTGCAACCCTATTTGAAAAACCTTTTAGCAAGTGTTGTTCATTATGAACCATTCATTAGAAATCCCCTTGCACAGGGACTTCCCAGGAGATCACCCATCCCAGTACTACTCTAGCTCAAGTGCACTTAGCTACAAAGTTTCCTCTTTGGTTAAGCCCACTCTGCTTGCAACCTCATTTGTAAAACCTTCTGCAAGTGTTGAGCCTTATGAATCATTCATTAGAAAGCCCCTTGATCATCACCTAGATGCAATGAGCTCTAAGTGTTACATTCATTCTCATGAGAGATGGGTTCTTGTGAACTACTACTCATGAAACATGGGTCAATGAGTTTGACTAAAAAAAATACATAATTGAATCCTAATAAAAATATCATAATTTGATTTTTTTGTAGAAAATATCTCCTACTTATCAATTGGTGATATCAAGGGCTTTCTAATGAATGGTTCAAAAGGCACAACACTTGCTAAAGGTTTTGCAAATGCGTTTGCAAGCAGAGTGGACTTAACCATGGAGGAAACTTCATAGTTAAACGTGCTTAAGCTAGAGTAGTATTGGGATGGGTGACCTCTTGGGAAGTCTCAGTGCTTCACCTTTGTGAGTATCATGTAGATGTAATTAGTGCTAAGTATTCTATTCATTCTAATGAGAGATGGGTTGTTGTGAACCACTATTCATGAAACATGGGTCAATGAGTTTGACTAAAAAAACTACATAGTTGAATCCTGGTAGCAATGTCATAATTTGACTTGCTATGGAAAATATCTCCTACTTAGCAAATGATAATAAGTGTTCAATGAAATGAGGATCCCTATAGCTATTTAAAATAATAATTTTATATATAAATATAATATATTATAATGCTTAAATTACAATTCCATGCCGCATGAAGAGTGAATTATGATGAGGAAAAGTGTGTGGGAAACCCTTATAATATATATTGTACTCATTTTTCAATATCACCAATAATTTCATTTTGATTGGATAAGGATAAAAATGGAGGATGATATGAGAGGTAGTTATGATAATTCACAAAAAGTTAATAATTTACAGACGGTGTTGATGAATTGCTTGTTGATGGTATAGAAGATTTTCCTTCCAAAGATGAAGCCTTTGTGGATGCAAAATTGAACATGAAATACCCAATTTCACTGCTAAAGGGTGATTTTAGAGTAGTAGGTGGAATAAACGAGGGTAGGTAGTGTGTATCAATCATTATTGATAATGTGAAAGCCAAATTTAATATATCAATTATTGTATACAATAAAAAATATTAAATTTAAAAAATTTAGAATATAAAATATTTTTGCAACCAATTCAAATAGCTTTAAAATTGAAGAGTTAATATATTTCAAGTAAAATAGTGTAAAACCTCTTTTTATTTAAACAAAAATTAACAAAGATAATATCTTCAAAATTCTAAAATAATAAATAAATAATCATCTTTTGTATTGATTAAAGAAATACAAAAATTAAAATTAACATTGATAATATCTCCAAATATTTAAATAATAAATAACAAATCATCTTTAACCAATTTCATTAGCTTTAAACTTGAAAATTTAATATATTTAAAATAAATATTATACAAAAATATTTTAATTTAAATAAAAATTAACAAAATAATATCTTCAATTTTCTAAAATAAAAAATAAAAAATCATCTTTCAAAATTTTAAAATAATAAATAAAAAATCATTAATTAATTAAGAAAATACAAAAATTATAAATAAAATAAATTTTAAATATGCTAAAATAAATGAGAGATAGGGATGATGACAAAAAGAAAAAAAGAAAAAAAGAAAGTGGAAAAATAATGTATAAGATAACATTTAGTCCAAAAGCATGATGCCAACTGACAATTTTCTAACAAAAAAAGCTCCCAGAAATATCATATCGGCTTAATTAATATGTTTACTCCTTCAATAGTTGGTGTGAATATATTTGCATGCTTATAATTATGTTTAAATTTGATTTAACTGATAAATTGTAGGTAGTTTTCCTAACAATCTCAAACTAGAAGACACCCTTTGAGATGAGTAGTAAGTAAATATAAAATATTGTTATGCATGAGTATTTCCTACAGGTTAATATATCTTAACATACTCACTCTTTAATATAGAAATCTAAATTCACTTATATATTAAAAAGCTATAATATATTTAAAAATTTCAAAGATTCTATTGATACAACTATAGGAATCATTAAAGAATGTGTGTGTGTGTGTGTGTGTGTGTGTGAGTGTGTGTGTGTGTGTGTGTGTGTGTGTGTGTGTGTGTGTGTGTGTGTGTGTGAGAGAGAGAGAGAGAGAGAGAGAGAGAGAGAGAGAGAGAGAGAGAGAGAGAGCAATTTGTCAAATAATCTTCATCTAACACTTAATTTATAGGTTTATAGATGAGAGATGAAATGCATGAGTAGTTAAGAACTATAGTTGTAAACATTTGGAATCATTGATGACCTACTATGCATACAAATTCCACTTATCACCTTTGAGAGTAGAGGGCTTGCATAATTTGGAGGAGAATGAATCCTACCTAATTGTGATAAAATTAAGAGGGCAATGAGAAATTATCAATCATTGAGAGGAGTGGGAATTTGTTGGTATGCGATGAAACACATCTCATCCTACTAGCAAGGATTGATCAAAACATTAAAATAAATTTGAAAGGAGTAAGGAAGACACCAAGGACAAGAGATGAATCCTATGTGAATATTTTGATAGAGTGGTTTTAGCTCCATTAGAAAATGAGGAAGGCCAAAAATATTTATAATATTAGATGTTTCCTTTGAATAAATAGTTGGCACAATTGAAAAGACACTAGTACATAGGGACCTTGAAAATCCCTAAAATAAGGCTCAACATAAGGTTAGGCTTGATGACACATAAAGTGTATGGTGCAAGGGCATTGATCATTCCAGATGTCCTTAGAGCATCAATGACTAATGCATCTCGTAGGATTTTAGCATGAAGCAACTTGTCTAAGCCTTCAAAAATGAGAGGAGGAAAATGGAGAGAAAAGTCCAACAACAATGCTAACATTATAAGAAGGAAATTGGTTGCATCATTGGATGGTTGATGATTGGCCTATAAGTAATTTGAGTTGCAAAGTTTCCATAAGGACAAGAAAAAAGTGAGGTCAATCATGAAGTAGAAGTGGGGCTCATGAGACCAAGGAGCTTGTAGCCAAGGGAAGCTTTGAAACTAATTATTATGGCACTAGACACTTCTTTGTAGAGGCTAAACACTTGGCTAAAAAATCATGAAGATGCAAGTGACATTGAAACATGAAAAACTAAAAGAAAAGCTTCATCAATATCATGACAATCACATCTCATACTTAGGTTTGCATAGATTGCAAGGGTGATTCAAGACTTGAATGAAAAGTCATCCAAGAACTTTGAATGAACATGGAGTCTCATGACAATCGACTAGAATGGAACCCAAAAACCAATCTAATTTAACATAAATTACTCTAAAAAGATAGATATAAAAAATACCCCCAAATAACTAACTACAATTTATTTAACATAAATTACTCAAAAAAGGTAGATATGAAAAATACCATCCAAATAACTAACTACAATTTATTCGAATATTTTCTAAAATATCAAATATCGTAGATTTCAATTTTTTTTTTTCAAATACTTTCTAAACTATCAAATAGTGTGAATAATTAAGCTCTTCTCATATTGTGAAGCACATAATATACAAATCAGCCACCTTTTATTGTAAAACTTCTTATTATTATCCTATAAATTTTTATTTTCTTAATAGATTGATAAATAAATATCTAATAGAAATCTTAAATAATGTTTGTAGCTATTGAATTGCTATCTATTGTCAGTCACTCCAAGGATGTGGATGATATGTACTGTGTACTACCATTTTATGGGAGATAAAGCTTCTACGATACTCAAAAGATTCAATATAATACCAGTTGTCTGTACTACCAAATCATCCAAAATTTATGTGTATGTACTACCAAATCATCCAAAAAATTTATATATATGTCTGTAACTATGACTATTGTCCTAAGGTTGTCTCAGAGCCACAGTTAAGTGATAGGTACAATTCTTTGCCTCATTGAAGTGATAGAAGCTTAGTCAGTCATTTAACTCAGACATTGATATGACTTAAATTGGCAGCTTATGAGAGATCTGATATTCTGAGAGCAGTGCAGACCAGACTGATTAAGCTTGTTTCTGCAAAATATTCATGGGGCCACGCTGAAATCAATGAAGTACTCACTTGGTAAATGTCTTTTCTACTAATTTGTTTTGTTTACTCGTTCATGTTCATCTTTCAAAAGAGAATTAATGAAATCATTTTGTGGTAATTGGGAGGTCAAAGGTTTTAATCTATATATTTTTTAATAGAAAGCTATTGTTGGGATATGAAAATTAGTGATTTTCTTTTTTAATATATTTGTGCAATTGAAAATGCAATTATATTAATTGTTTTCAATGTAATGATAAAGTTGTATATTTGTATTTTTTTTATTATGTTGTGGATCCATTTTACATTTTAAGTAGCGTGTCTTAAATGTGACAATGAATATATAAGCGATATAATCATGCACAAGCTCAGTTTGTAACATTTCTATATTCTTACCCTAAATTAGGTCATTATGCATGGTCTCTCGTCACTTACCAAGTTTTAAACCTAAATTTTCAAAAAATCAAAATCAAAATGAATTTCGCTAAAATTTCCTTGTATTAGTTGTTGTGAACCAACCTAATGCACGTTGGTTTGATTTGTACACAATTATGTATTTATAGAATTTCATTCAATCATTTGAAACAATGAGAGCAATCATCAAGAATTTAGATAGGGACTTGCGTTTGATCATTTAATAGGAGCATCATACAAAATCAATGGATAATTACATTGACACATGTCATCCTAGGTCTATTACATGTTTTTTTTTAATATCTTCAATATTTTAGTCAATGTTATTTATTGAATCCAACTAGAGTTCTAACTAAGGAGAACATAATATGTATTATCTACTAGATTCCTAAGGTATTCTTAAAGACTTATATTCCTTATGAAAAATCATATATCAAAAATCAAGGTGGGCAAGTTTCAATAATTCACATCATAAGCCTTGTAAGACATAATCTAGTCCTTGTGAAGAGCCATATGACCTAGGGGAAATGTGTTAAATGAGCTGAGCATCATAAATATCTTTTCAAAGATACACTGGTCCTCCCCTTTATCTTCTTTCTATTCTACTTCATATTCTTTTCTTTTCTAAAAGTGTATTTTTATATTATAACATACTACTAATTTGTTTATAGATTTAATAAGTATGTTAATATCCTCTCAAAGTTAATGTGGAAATATTTGTAGGCTTAATAATTATATTTAAATCCGATTAACTGATAAATGAGTTTGTAGGTACTTTGCTTAACAACATCAAACTGAAAGAGAACCCTTGAGATAAGTCGTAGAGAAACATAAAATACTCAAACACGTTAATATTTCATACAAGTCAACATAGCATAACAAATTAAATCTATATAGAAATCCAAAGTTAAATTCTATATTTGAAAGATAAAATATATTTAAAAAGGGCACTACCATATATTTATAAAATTATAAAACCGTTTATAAAATGTAACAAAAGAAGCTTGGGATACTTCAAAATATTAAAGAATGATAAAGATGGGGTGGAGAAAAATGCAAAATGGGGTGAAGCATCTACCAAATTATCGTCAATTAGCATAAAATTAATGGATGAGAGATGACATGAATATGTAGTTAAGAACCTTAGTAGCAAACAATTAAGGCCATGATGAACTCCTACACATGCAAAAGCGACCCATCACATTTGAGAGTAGATGGATTGTATGATCAAGAGAGAACGAGTCATACCTAATCAAAATAAAAATTAGAGGGTAATGAGAAATCATCAACCATTAAGAGGAGTGTGAAACATTGGATATGAGTTAGAACACATCTAACCATACTAAAATGGACTGACCAAAACATTCAATACATTTGAAAGGTGCAAGAAAGACACCAATAAGAAGAGATGGCTTCTATATGAAGATTTTGATAGAGTGGCTTTTGTTCCATTAGACAACAAGGAAGCCCAAGAAACTCTAGACTATTAGACATTTCCTTGAGTTAGTATTCAACACAATTGAGAATACACTATCATGAAGGGTACAATTAAATCCCCAAAACAAGGTTTGCCACAAGGTTGGTCTCAATGACATGTAAAAGGTATCGTATGAAAGCATTAGTTCGTTTGGATATCCTTGGACCATCAATTCCTAATGCATCTAGTACAATGCTAACATGGAGAAGTTTCCAAGAAAATCCAAAAAGGTGGGGAGGAAAGTGAAGAGGCAAGACCCACTATAATAATGGCACTATAGGAAATAAAATACCTTGGATGGATGAATAACTATCCATGGGGGACTTTTAGGTACAAAGCTATCACAAGGAAAAGAGTAAATGGAACCCATGTGATCGAGAGGCTTGTAGTCAAGGGGGTTCTTTGAAACTAACTATTTTGACACTATACACTTCCTTATAAATGCTAAAGATAACATAAAAATTACGAAGAGGTTGCTAGTGACATTGAGATATCAAAAGCTAGAGGAAAAGGTCCGTTGATATTTATTGGTAAACATATTTGTCACTATGATTGTTTCTCTAAAATTGACCCTATTTGTTTGAACAATAGTGACAACTGCATCAACAGTTGAAGAAATTGCTATGAAACTACAATCTTCCTCTGCATTTGAGAGGCATGGCTCCCTCTTATGATGGGGTTTCAAAGGATTTTTATGTACTTTTAATCTGGAGTACAAAAAGGAGACTATACAAAACTTAAGAAAGATGACCAAGTGAAAACCAAAATCTAGACATATGAATACCATTTGAGATTCACAATATATAACAATTAGGGGAAATGACCGAGTACCCGTAGAGACTGTAGGATCTTTCTGTAGAGACCATCGAACAGAGAGTGGTAAAAAATTGGTCATTCCAATGTGCCGCATGATACCCACTATGTTCTTGCACCAATAGTCATTCACTAAAAATATCAGTACTTATAACCAAATGTCCTAATAATCATTAGAAAAAAAAATCTTTCTTTTCTTACACTTATGGGATTTTTATATGAAGCTATGGACATCTATCCATAGGATAACAGAAATTGGAGTTTTGTCAGATATCATGGTGAGAAATGGGCAGAAGCTATGTATGCAAATTTAGAATTGTAAACAAAGCACAAATTTTGATAGCATGAGATCTCATTGAATGCCATGATTACAGGTAGATGTAAACAAATTCACATCCTTTACCAGTTTCCTTTATGCCAATACGGGAAAAATGAGTGTGAAATGTGGATCTATACAGATGGAAGCGTTAACAGTTTGGTAGAACACCTCAAACAAATGTGATCTCATCGGTTGCCAGTATTATAGCAATTGTTCAAGATGGGTTCATTCAAAAGGTCTTACAGATTATTGAGCAAATGAAATTGGCAGCTTAAACCCCATTTTGAATCCTTTTAAGCAGTCCGCACACCTACGTCAAAGTGGGTTTTTTTGGAACACGGTATGAAAACTTGCACGCAAGGCGTGTGAAATGTTTGACAAAATGTCGTAGTTGGAGAAATTGTTCAAAATGGATTCGCTCGAAAGGCTTTAGAAACTTTTGAGCAAATGCAACTGCCAGGTCGAAGCCCAATTTTCAATCTCTGTAAGCAGCCACCTACAGCTCCGTCAAAGTGGGTATTTTGCAACACAGTATTGAAACTACATGACAATGTGTGTGAAATGTTTGACAAAATGCCTCAGAGGAATGCGGTCTCATGATGCCATGAATGGTCGTGAGATATTCATAGGATAGTTGTCAAATGGATTCCTTGAAATTGAAAGGGCTGAGCTTAAGGAGATCTTACAATCTTTAAAGCTGAACTTTATTTGATGATGGAGTTTGAACTGTTAAATTCAAATAGAGATCCTAAACATGTTTTTGTAGGATTGAGTTTGAACTGTTAAATTCAAGCCTGAAGGAAAATGTTGGTTTGATGCAACAATCAGCTGACCCTTTCTTGGTTGTTGGTGCTTGTGCGCCTTTAGTGAGGGAGGATATGATAGGAACTATGTCGAATGAGGAACTTGCGGCATATCAGCAGATATTTGAAGAAAAGTAAGTGACAAAATTGGACAAAGAATAGCATTGTTATGCATGGATTAGGTGTCAATTTTGAGCTAATTAAGAGATTTGGCAGCTCTTCCACCATTCTTGGTGAATTCCCTTTTGCTCTGTATCTAGTTTTGTAAACCAACAAGATCACAACTTACTGATATTATTGATGGTATGAAAGAGAAGTCATATGTTGCTATATCTATGCTGGAAGGGTTGATCACCAATTTTGCTAAAGATTCTAACTTTCTTTTTGTATTTGTTGAGACACAATTATATGTAGTATACACAATGGACAGAATGCACCATTGTTGTAACAAAAGGTGAAATTATTTACAGCATTACAATGAACTTTAGAACTAGAGGAATTGTTAGTAGAAAGGTTTTGAGGGGATTATACTCTTGTAAGGATGGTGAAATTGGCATCAAGCAAATTAAAAGATGGCTTAGAGAATTGAGCTAACGTTCTCAATTATGTGGCTTACATGCATCCCTGAATGCATGTATATATGTAACTATTGATTCACCCCATCATGTAGCTATTTTCCTTTTTCCTTGTCTTGCTATATTTTGCAAACACATGGAAAGTCCTCATGATTTTCTTGATTCATGTTTGCCTCCACCTATGTTTAGATATCTTTATAGAAACCAGTTGTGGCAGTGTGTTTAGTTAGGCTTGTCTAGGCATGATAATGAACAAGCATCAAACAAGCATCAAGTAATGGTTATAGGAGAGAAGACTAATAGTTCAGTGCGTTCTAGTAGTTGTGATAGCATTTCTTTATTTAATATTCAATATTTTTGACAATATTCTATTAATAGTTGTAAATTTAAAGTTGTTATTATTGATAATGACTATCTATAATTGAATGAAATGTATTCCTTAGCTCTAAAAAACAACAAATCATGTGATGTCACATTAGCGCACCAATAAAACATGACTTAGTGCACATTTATTGGTCACACTCTTTTTTGGGACCTTCTTCGACACCTTGGCAAAAAGTATGATGATGTTGCCTTGAAATCTTAGTTATAAGTAGGGAACTTGCCAAGTAAGCCACTATAAAAGATTGGAGTGATTTGAAATTTCCATATAAGATTGAGAAGTACAAAATTAGGGTGCTCAATTACTTAATCTTTTCCCCTACAAGAATGACATTTTAATTTGTTTTGAAATTGATGCTAATTATGACATGTTAGGAGTAGATCATCTATCTCAGAAGTTCATGATTACATGATTACAAAGAGATCGAATTTCTATTATACCTGTCTATTTTGAATCCATGTCACATCATTTGAACGAATTAACAAGACTCATTGATTATAAAATGTTTGAGAAGAATGCTACCTTTTTAGGCCAAATCTATTATTACTGAGCTCGTCCTTATCCTCGAAACATTGACTATTCTCACTTTTGGTAGACTGCAAGCTTAGTTGGGGCATTTTTGATGATAGAAATGAGACATATAAGCAAACTAGTAGCTACACGTTGAAGATTGGATATGGATATGGCTTTTTCTATATGGATATAGTATTTTTGATATGGATATTGATATGGCATTTTAATTGACAATGAGGAAAGCTAAGAAGATTGATAATCTTAGTCATCCCTTTGAACCAATAGTTGAAACAATTGAGAAGGCAAAGAGCTTTAAAATATCCAAAACAAGGCTCAACACAAGGTTAGTCTCGATGGTACACAAAAAGTATGGTGTAAGATAACTGGTGATTTTGGATGTCTTAGAACATCAATGGTTGATATATAGATAGTAGAATGTTAGAATGGAGTAGTTTGCATGAATCTCCAAAAAGAAGAAGAAGCAAATGGAGAGGTAGAATTGACAATGATAGTAGCACTATGGGAAGTAAATTGCTTACATCATTGGATGGATGATGGCTTGTCTGCAAGGATTTTGAGTTACAGAGTTGCCATAAGGAGAAGAAGAATGTGAGGCAAGTCATGAAGTAGAAGTGGGGTCCATGAGACCAAGGGAATTTTAATTGAAGCCTTCAAAACTAATTATTATGACACTAGAAATTTCTTTGTAGAAGCTTAACACTTAAGGCTTAAAATTTATGAAGGCTTACAAGTGACTTATAGAGGAAAAGCTTCATTGATATCATGAAACTCATACTTTTATTTTCATAGATTGGAAGACTGATTTAATATCTGAACAAAATGACTTCCAAAACTCAGAAGGGACATAGAGTCTGATTACAATTAGCTAAAATGAAACCCAAACATTCAATCTAAATCGACATGAATTTCTTAAGATTACTGTATATAAAAAATAGCCTACAAGTAAAATACTATTTATTTAAATAGTTTCTGAGCTATTATATAGATGAATTACATTATATGGTTTTATTTTATTTTTCAATAATTTTATTTGCTTAATAGATTGATAAAGAAATATCCAATAAAAAATCTAAATAATATTTGTAGCTATTGAATTGCTATTTTTTGTCAATCACTCCAAGGATGTGAACAGTCTGTAACGTGCATTTTTGAAAGGACAGTTATTTCATAGGAGACAATCTTCCACAATACTCAGAAGATGTCTGTAGTACTACTAAATCATCCAAAATTAATTAATGTCTGTAACATACTATTGTCCTAAGGTTGTCCCACAGCTACATTGCAAGAGTTAGATAAAACTCTTTACGACAGTGAAGTGACAGAAACCTATTATGACTTAAAAATTGACAGATTATGAGAGATCTGAAAGAAGTCAATATAGAAGCAAAATAAGTGATATTTTGAGGGCAGTACAATGGATAAATATAAGGGGACAATGACAAATCAGCAACCATTGAGAGGAGTGGTCATGTGTTGGACAAAATCTAATATGTATGGCTTCACATATTTGTAAGATTGATTTTTATTGCAAGCATTTGACTGTGAAGAATGACATATGAAGATTTTGATAAGCACAAAATTATATTTATGTATTTATATCTAGTTTAATCACAAATATCAAGTAATTGAAGTATAGAAGATATTTTTAAAGGTAAAAGATGATTCATAAAATATTTTTTTTTGTAGTATAGAAGATTTGAACTCATCGTCATTTAGATGTCTACAAAATCGATTGTCTTTCAATCAAATGCCCTTCATCCATCAAGTACGCTTGACTATCATATACACTTTTAATTTTATATAAACTATTTGATTATTTTTAACTTTCTCTTATTTAATTATGATTTCTCTCTTTTTTATTAATGGAATCAAATAATTTCCACCTTCTTGATCTTTTACCTTTTGATTCTTAAATTTTATGATCTATCATGTGTATGTATCATACGGTGATAATTTATTGGATATTTTTGAACCTGGGACATTTATGAAGAAGTATTACCAATTTTTGAACTACTGGAACATTTGTGCAAAGTATTGACAAATTTTGAGGTGGTTGTAAAGCACAGTTATTGGAGCATCTTTAATTAGGCATCGCACGAAACTTTGAAATGACCATTTTTTTACCCTTGCATACATAACATATCCCACAACATGTGTTGTTACTACCTAGAAGCCAAAACAATATTTCAAAGCAATTAAGTTGCATACTAAGACAATAAAATAAAATTATCCAAATTCAATTTGTTGTTTAGAATGTTAAATTTTTATTTGTTTAATAGATTGATAAATATTTATCCAATAAAAAAATCTCAATAACGTTTTGAGCTATCTATTGCCAATCACTCAAGGATGTGGATGGTTTGTACTGTGTATTTTTGTAGGGACTATCATTTCATGGGAGATAAACTTCCACAATACTCAAAAGATGATAAATACTAGTTGTCTGTAGTATGTTGTACTACATCCAAATTTATATATGTCTGTAACACACTATTGTCCTAAGGTTGTTGGATGATATCAGTTTTTGTTACTGATCATGTTGTTGATATTCATATTTTGTCATTGATGTCAACATATATTTATATGAAGAAGACAGATTGGCTACTTAACTGGATGGAGTGTATGGACACTGTACGGATGATTCAAAATGATCGAAGTTTGATTTATGCTGAAGGATGTGTGCTGACCTTATTCCTAAGGTCGCTTGACTTTATGTTACCTACTGTGGATGTTACTGTTGATTTACTGAAGACTGGTTTTTTGGACTATAACTGTGATTCTGGACAGAGCAGATCTCTGTGTTTCGGGTATATCTTTCTAGCGAAGATATTTCAGAACTTGCGAGCTTACTGATGGACAAATGACATATGATAGAGTAAAGGGTTGAGTTTGATTATTGATTGGATACTGATGATGTCAGTTGTGGCGTGTATTCTGGAGAAGACCTATTTCCTAGCCGACTTCAGACATGTAGCGTGTGAAATTAATTGTGAGCATGAATTGCAGATATGAAAGTATATGTAATGGATTGTAAATGTTGTATACTTGTTATAGATACCGTGTGTATCTTAGCAAGGGGCTATGTAATTATTTGTATGATGGAAAGCCTTAATTGGCTGACTTAGTTAATTATGTATTAGGAAAGCTTAACTGGCCGACCTAATGAATTATTGTAAGAGGGTATTTATGAAAGATAAATTCTTGTGGAGAAGTGTGATAGAGAAAAAGACAGAGAAGTGTGGAAGCTGCAAAGCTTGTTGACTGCTGGATTGAAAGCAGAGTTGATACATCATTGGAATTGACAAAGCAAAGACAGTTGTTATCAGACAGTTTGCTGGAATGTGTATTTGCTTTATACACTTGATTCAGATTGTGAATCTTTGAGGGTGGCTTTTGGATGCACCCTAAAATGGTCACTTAGACTATGGGCCCCATTTATCAATTTATCAATTTATCAAATTCCTGAATCAATGCTTTGCAACATTTTAATTCAAATCAATTTCTTTGATCAAATCGTAATTAATTCAATTATTTCAATTTATCCTAAGGGTTGATCATTTCATCAATAATCTTATTTAATTAAAAGAAAACATCCCTTTTAAGTAAATGAAATAATCTTATTTAATTAAAATAAATATTTTAATTAAATGATCTTATCTAATTTAATTAAAATCTCTCTTTTAATTAAATAATATTATCTTATTTAATTAAAAATCTCTATTTTAATTAAATAAAATAATCTTATTTAATTGAAATAAAATCCTTCTTTAATTAAATAAAATCCCCACTTAAAGCTCTATTTTTTAAGAAAAAAAAGAAATAAATCAAATAAAAAATAAATAAAAATCCTTTTTTCTTTACATCTTCCTAAGTGGTGGGCTTTTTTTTTGCCTCTTAATCATAGCCCTTTGATCTTGCCTTTTAAATATTTAAAACACATGGATCAACCAAGATTTAATCTCCACCATTGCTTTATTTTTCTTTTTTTACCTCTTTATCTCCACCGTCCATTGCTCTTTATAAGGAAGCCTCTCCTTCTCATTTGCATAATTATGATAATTAAAAAACACACACATTCTTTAGTTTATTGTTATGCTGCAGGATTGGAGAGCAATTTTGGAGGAGAATTTGAGCACTTGAGCTTGGATATTGCAACTTCTCTCTTCTTATCTTCTTCTCTCATGCATTCATGGCAATTCATTTAGATTAATTTTGCATTCGCATTTTAGATTAAACTCATATTTTCTTTGATAGATTAATTTTGCATTCGTATTTCCTTTCATAGAATAATCATGCACTGTTATCATATAGATTAATTTCATTATCATATAGACAAAATCATGCATTATCATATAAAATCTCTCATTTTCTGGTGTACTTGTAGGGGCACAAATTAGGTCAATCTGAGAGCCTCCATCACACACCTTTGCACTCCATGAATAGAGAGCTATGAGTTGTCATTTGAGACCTCATTCTTGAGTGATCTTGGATATAATGATTCATAGAAGTGTGACACATTTTTAGCACACATTTTTGGCACCCACCGTGGGGCAGAACATCCATTTCTGTCATCACATTTGAAAATTTCTTCTATCTTTTGTCTTTTATTCTCAGTATTTTTAAAGCTTTCATTTTGAGCCAAATATGACCCCACCATCGTGTCGGGATTGTCATTTCGGTTGAAAACGACTATAAACTTGCTCATATTTGACAAAAGTCAAATCTGTGGCAAATATTTTTGCCCAAACAAACTTGCACGTAAATCGAGGCAGATTTCACATAATCTCTGGACGCAACCCGAAGTAGATTTTTGAAAAAAAATAAAAAAATAAAAAATAAATAAAAATAAAAAATAAAAAAATTTAAAAAGTAAAAAAAAATCAAAAATCAGAATTTTTTACTATGTTAAATTTGACGGTCATATGACTGTCAAAATCTAGGCCTTCTATGACATCCCTAGCCCGTCAAATTTAAGCTTGCAGTCTGCTGACGTAGCAGGGTTTGAAAAGTTTTTGCCTTCACCATTGAAGTTTTTGAAATTGCAGTCTAACTTCAAACGATCACATCTTGCTCAATTTAGGTCCAAATTGAGTGCAATTTTTTTTTATTTTGGGTAGAATTGTCCGAGGATTTCTGAGTTGTTCTTAGTTTCTAGATTTTAGTCACATATGTATCAGAAATTGTAGGTTTTCATCACTATACCTGTCTAATCCTCTGTTTTGCAGCTTCCGAAGCCTCGTACGGGTTCATATGGTAACATTTTTTAGTGCAACTTTTTTTGAAAGTGCGTGATTTTTTATTTAATTTCTAAATATACAATCAAATTTATGATTTTATGATTTTTCTAATGCTGACCAATCTTTGGCTTTGTTGTTCTTGATGCTTATCTTTGATTACAGTCTAATAGTGGTTTGCAGGACGTTGAAAAAGAAGAATCAAACAAAGACTACTAATGAAATCATCTTACAGGTTTCCTTGATCGATAGCGCGCTAAATATTGTGCTTGCATTTTGTTTTATTTTATTAAAATAGGAACCCACATGCAGGACTTCTAAAATGAACTTCTATTTGGTATTTTTAGGAATGACAATAATGTTAGGAAACTATGCTCTTGCCCTTTTGGGATGATCAGAAATCCAGAAACATTATTGTCATTTTCTTATGTGTTTGAAGTGTCTTTTAGATTGTAATCCTAAGAATTATATGAATGTATCCTCTCCCCTCGCCTTTGTGGATCTTGGGTGTAAGAGAAACTCATATAATTATTTTAGCATGGCTACCTCCCAAGTGCTTTAATAGAGCCAGTTAGAGTGGATTGCCCAACCGGTAACAGGCTAAAGCCAAGCCCTTCCAAACCGGTATATAAAAAATGTCTTTGTGATTAGTCTCACAGTGGACAGGTGTGAATTCGTTGTGGCAACCAAAATCTCCTCTAGTACTTTAGTGGTGCGTTAAAGTCCCTACATTGTTAAGGTGAAAACCTTGCTTTGAAAGGATTGGGAGAGCCCACTTAATTGGGAAAATGACTTGATCACAACCACCTGAACAGATGCCTTGACTACAAACTTTGTTTTAGTGACCAAAAACCCTCTATCTATTAGCGCGAAAGGTCAAAGACCGACTAAGACGTCCCACATTTTCACGGCTCTCAGTAGAGACAACAGTCCTTTGGGAAGAAATTATCTTGGGATTCAAAGCTTGGTGTGCCTGAGAAGTGAGTACACATGTAAGGAGGAGCCCGTGCCTCCAAGCTTCTAGGTTGTCCGCTATGAGTAAGCGTGGCTGAACTTCAGTTCAAGTGGGAATTCAACAGATATTGTCATGGCTTACCTAGGTTGTGATGTGACTGTTTCTTTTACAACAAACAATCTTCTTGATGTGTCTTTCATGAGTGAAAGATCAAAACATACACCCAATCATTAAGACAAACACCAAAATGATCAACAAATCTGCATTCTTAAGTGTCAAACTGTCAACTTGCTCATTTTTGCTATCTTGTCATGTTCAATCTTCCTGGGTTGATCCAGAACATATTAGGTCACTTACCCCATTGTTAGAAGCTTGTTTACACTTTGGATTCTTGCATTTTGACCTCTTGAACTAGTCATCTTTGGTTTCACAAGTGATCTTGCTTGGAGTTGGTGAGCTAGAAACTGTCCTTGTTGAGAAGATAAACCTTTAGATCCTCTTATAACACACTTGGAGAGTCTTAGTAATCTCTTTTCCATTCACTTCCATACAAAATTCAAATTCAATCAACATAACTTGGGTAAATCATCCTCCTAATCCATATGTGTTAGGGTATTCACCCGTTTATTGGGCACCTCTGTGGTAGTGTTGGTATATACCTCTTGCTAAATTCTATCTTATCACCTCTCTTTTGGATGAGTGCTTTTACTATCCTAGTTTGGTACCAACATTTCTTAGGGTCATCCTATCACCTAGTACCTTTTCTTTCATGCCAGTTACAACAAGATATCAAGTAAAACAAGGAAAACAATCTCTAGTTGTTTTTAACCAATTACCCTTAGTTCAATCTCGCCAAAAATGTAAGGGAAAAGTGCCCATATTTGATCAATCACCTAGGAACAATTCTGAAGTTTGGTTTGACTCCAAGAGTCACCTTAGTGAGTTGAGTACCCCCTTAACATCATCTCGTTCGGATATGGATATGAGTTACACATTGACTCGACGAGATAGGGAGGATATGGATAAACGTCTTGATGATATATTTGAGAAACATAGAGATTCCATCCCAGTTGGCCATTCCTCTCATGGACATCGATCAGTCTCACCCCTTATCTCAACTAGATATATGGATGCACACCAAAGGGCTGAAAGAGATAAACGACGAGCCTATCAAGAACCACAATTACATCATGACAACCAAAATGATGAGCCTTATGATACTCGGGTGAACATAACATATACCAATGACATGTTCAGACATTCAGGACCAAGTTCACCACCCAAAATTCCTTCAAGATACATGAGTGAAAGACTTGAGAGAATTGAGTGTGAAAAGAAAGCCTTCCTAGATGGACAAGCTAAAAAGGAAGAGCAATTTAGACTCCTAGAGTTGGAGAGAAAAACTTTTTTGGAAATGGAAAGGAAGGCCTACCAAGAAGAGCAAGACAGACTCTTGGCCCAATAACACAATGATCAATTCAACAATATGCATGTTGGTGGTGGAAACAACTCTCCTCCATACACCCCTCCTAAGACTCCCCGAAGTAGAAGATGTTCAAGAACACCTTTGCGATCTCCTAGCCCTAGAGGAAGAGGGGCCTCAAGATATGATCATTATAGGAGAAAAACACCTCCTAGGAACTCAAGACAACCATCACAACATGCTCATCATGGTTTACAATATGGGGGTAGTAGTTCAAGTTTTGACCTCACCTCCAAAGACTTCATGAAAATGCAACTAGAACCACTTTTCCAGCAATATGTGGAGAAATATTTAGAGAAAAACAAAGACAAGTTTCTAGAGAGTTTAATCAACAAGGGTGCTAGAGTCCCTTACAACTTTGATGTGGACAAAAAGATTAAGAAGCAAGGCCCATCTCAAGAAGAGGAAATCAAACAACTTAAGAACATGATGGAGAAGATGTTAGCATCCAAGAATTCATTCTCGCTAGATTCAATTTGTCCTAATCCTTTTAACAAAAGTATTAACATGAAAGAGTTCCCTAGAAAGGTTGAGATCCCTCAATATGACAAATATAATGGGAATGGAGATCCACATGATCATGTGCGCTAGTTTTATACCACAAGTTTTGAGTTCCATCAAGATGACTCATACCTCATGAGATTGTTCCCAAGGAGTCTTAAGGGTCAAGCGATGGAATGGTTCACAAACATAACTTCCCCCGTTAAGAATTTCAAAGAGCTTGTTCATAGATTTGTTCTACACTTTGCATAAAATCTTTCAAGATCAATCACCATGTTGGACTTATGCAATTTAAAGAAAAATCAAGGGGAATCCTTTGTTACTTTCTTGCAAAGGTGGAGATGAAAATGCTCTTGCTACTCTAGAACCATTCCTAAAAATGAAAAGATTGATATCCTTGTTAGCAACTTGGTTCCTGAAATGCGGTATGAAGTTAGGAAGATGGTTTTTGATTCCTTTGACACCATGGTTGAAACCACAGGTAGGATTGAATATGTTTTAAAAGAACAAGGACTTTTGACCAAACATGGAAACAAAAATAACAATGGTCAAAATAACAACCCTACCAAGGATAAAGGGAAGAACTCACATTGGAATAGGAACAAACAAGTGGTTAATGATGGGGTTGTGGACTCTTCCCAACCTAAAGATCAAATTATTCTCCACTTGTTTAGTGTTGTTCAAGCCATGAAACTCAATGCATTTAATCAACAATAGAACAAGCCAAGATACCAAGATAGACCTAAGAAAGAGAGACGTCAATTTGCAAGACTTGGTATTTCGTATGAGGATATCTTGAAAACACTTATGGCTAACAACCTTGCATATCCTCAAGATCCTACGAAGAATTATATACCTAATGTTAAGCCACATTGGTGGGATGAGAAAGCTTTTTGCAAGTTTCACAATGGCATTGGACATGATTTTGAAAACTGCTACAAACTCAAGCATCTTATTCAAGATCTCATTGAAAATGGAAAGCTTAATATAGATGGATTGAACACCAACGCCAATCATAAGGCATTCAAAGAACCATTTCCCAAGTATGAGAAGGGGGAAACCTCTAAACCTAAGATTGGCAAGGCTGAGGTCAATTATACTTACACAGATGCGGAGAATACTATCAACATACTTCAAGTTGTAGAAGAAAATGTCAACATGATGAGGGGTAGAGATCCCTATGGTTATGATCTGGGCATGGAATCTCCTCCTATCTTTGATGAAGAAATCATTGTGGTGCTAAGGGGTCCTAACTCTAGAATGTTGTCCCAAACTCTTAATGTTGTCACATGAATTCTGTAAGAAAACTTAGGTGCGGAAATATCTTCCTACACTAATCTCTAAAGGAAAGTATTGTGAAAATTATTTTAAATTCTTACAATTTCAGGTTCGTTAACTACTTTAACAATGATATTGAAGCCATATACCATGCATACAGAAAATAGAGAATGACACAATGATTTACCCTGGGGAAAACCTTTCGATAAAAAACCCCAGCACTCCAAAACCTGCACAATGTATTATCTTAAACACAACGGTTACAACACACTTGCAATGCAAGTTCTTTCAGGAGATAATCGACACTCAAAGACAAATCTAGTAGCACCAGATCATACCAACAATACACTCTTTTCCTATCCGAGTCTGCAACCTTTAAAAAATTCTTATATCATGCGCTTTCCTTTTTAGGGCAACTTCCAAAGATAGTCGTATTAGGGTTTTACCATTCTCCAAGAAAATAGGAACCCAAAATTTTTTTACTCCCCCGAACCCCACGATTGTGGAAGAGTGTACAGTACTCAAATTTATCAGTTGCCACATGTCTTGCATGTCTTCACCCGTCATTGAATCTTCTAGAAATAGTTCTTATGTGTCATAGGAATCCTTCATAACCGTTTCAACCATGATCTCCTTACACACAATTCAAGATGCCGACACATCAAGTGGAGTGAAACATCAACATGCCAACTAGACATGGACACTCACACTTAATTACATTATTTGCAAGAAATACATTTTACAAAATAAATAATAAGAATATGAATTATCCAAGGTTGAGACAGCTTATTCCTAACATTCTCCCACTTGTCGAACACCTTGTAAGAGCAATAGGAACATAAAAGGAACTAACCTCTATAGACCAAAAGGCCCATAGACTCCGAACACCATCTGAACTTCACAGTGCCCACTGGTTTCATTAATGCATTTGCAACATTCTTCACAGTATCTACCTTCTCCAAATTTACCTTTCCATCTTCCACTATATCTCTCACAAAGTGAAACTGCACATCAATGTGCTTCGTTCTGGCATGGAAAGTTGGATTCTTTGCAAGGCAAATAGCGCTCTGACTGTCACACCAAATAGTAATTTGTTCAGCATCAACATCAACATCAGAACACAATCTCCTAAGCCAAATGGCTTCCTTACAAGCATGAGTAGCAGCCATGTTCTCAGCTTCTGTAGTGGACAAAGCAACCACAGGTTGTTGCTTACTCATCCAGCTGATGGCACCACCAAACATAGTGAACACATAAGAACTGGTGGATCTCTTGCTGTTAATATCACCTGCCCAATTTGAATCCACAAACCCAAAAATACAAATTGAATGCGGAGATCCAGAAGAGTTACCATGGTAACATATGGAGTAATCTGATGTACCCCTCAAATATCTGAATACTCACTTAACTGCATCCCAATGTACCCATCCAGGGTTAGCCATA
>MU224882.1:900988-912117 GCA_018584345.1 Thuja plicata | reverse complement strand
TCCTAATGTTTTGTAATAGTTTCCTAATGTTTTGTAACATTTTCCTAATGTTTTGTAATAGTTTCCTAATGTTTTGTAACATTTTTCTAATGTTTTGAAACATGTAATAAAACTAAATTAATTAACTGACTAACTAACATATGATTCTAACTAAAAAATAAATTTAAATCTACATTAAACAATATTTTATATTTTCTAAAATTAAAAATAACAAAATTAAAACAAAAAAACATCGAATAATAGTAAAACTACATTAATTTAACATAACAAAATTGAAAAACATTAAAAAAAACAAAAAAAAAATTCCTACCTATTTTCAGCCGAAGTACCCTTATTCCGCTCCTCAAATCTTGGAAGGCACTCAGTGTAAATGAGCTGCTCTAACCAAATTTTAGCGTTTACATGGTTTTTATGGGTTCCGGCCGAAATAGGTCCGGCTGGACCAGTTTCAGCCGGAACCCCTCTGCCACATCGATGCCACATGGCGCCGTGTGTGCGCCATGTATGTACGGCCAGACATGTTTCGGCCGAAAGGGGTCCGGCCAAAATAGGTCTGGCTGAAACATGCCAAATGGTCCCCAAGTGTGACACAGTTTCGTACTTTTACCCAAGTGCATCATCCAAATTTTCAGAAGGGGTTTCCTCTTCATCAAAAGCCCGTGAATCCTCAGAGGAAGAATCAGAAGCACAAATTGTCAAATGATCATCACTTACATCCTTCTGTCAAGTAGCAACACCTTTTTGATGTGGAAGAGCATAGTCAATAGCCATGTTCCTAGTAGAGAAGCAACACCAAAAATGGAAAGAAAGGCCCTCATAGTCCAGTGTTTGAGTCCATGGCCTCTCCCCAACCATGAGCACCACAACCCCCAGAAGTGGAGTGGAGATATCCATATCAACCAAAATGTGAGTGAAAGTAGAATGGCCCATAGTGGTCATAGTTGCATCATCCACCTTCAGGAAACAACCAAGAGAGTCTCCGATGGCCTCAAAGTAGAATATATCCAAGAAATGGAGTGTGATATTAGGAAGGTGAACCCACACTAAACACACATTGAGTGGTTTAGTAAGAGGGTTGAAGGATATTGTCTAGGGTTTGGCAGAAAGAGAGTAATTCCCCCAAACCCACAATTTGTTCAAAACCAAATCACGATCTTCAGGAGAAGAAAAAGAAGTAATTAAAAATCCTTTTGCACAAGGGTAGAGCTCAATCCTACCAGAAACTAAGGGTCTCCAAGAGCTATAAACCTACCAGTGCAAATCCGGAAGAGAGGGCCAAAGGCCCCAACCCACGGCGTCGATACAAATTCTTATTTTTGTAATGATGAAAATTGTATATTATGGATCAATTTTAATAAGTAGTGTGTCTTAAATGTGATAATAAATACATAAGTGATATAATCATGCATGAGTTTGGATCAGAACATGTCTATATTTTAATCACAAATCGTAAAGTCATATAGGAAAATTCAAGGTGAACAAGTTTCAACAATTCACATCATTAACCTTGTAAGGCATAATCCAGTCCTCGTGAAGAGACATATGATCTAGGGGAAATTGTGCTAAATGAGTCAAGCATCATTGATATTTCAAAGATACATTGCTCTTCTCTTTTGTATTCTTTCTATTCTACTTCACATTCTTTTCTTTTCTAGAAGTGTATTTTTATAAATTAAAATGCTATCAGTTTATTTATACATTTACTAAATATGTTAATATTCTCTCAACAACATCAAACTAGAGGAGAACCCCTAAGATGAGTTGTAGAGAAACGTAAATTGTTGAAACACATTAATATTTCATACAAGTCAACCTATCTTAACAAATTAAATCTATATAAGAATTTAAAGTTAATTTTATATTTGAAAGAAAAGATATTTAGAAAGGGCATACCTTGTATAAAAGTGTGAGAATCATTGTGTAAAATGTAACAAAAGGAGCTTGGGATTCTTCAAAATATTAAATACTGATAAATAGGGGGAGGGGAAAAATGCAAAATGGGCTGAAGGATGTACCAAATTATCTTCAAATAGCACCAAATTAATAGATGAGTTGCACCATGAATATGTAGTTAAGAATTTTAGCAGTAAACGATTAGAGCCATGATGAACTCCTACACATGCAAAAGTCACCTATCACATTTGAGAGTAGAGGGATTGTATGATCTAGATGAGAATGAAGAGGAGTGAGAATGTGTTGGGCATGAGTTATAACACATCTCATCATACTAAAATGGATTGACCAAAACATTCAATACATTTAAAAGGAGCAAGAAAGATACCAAAGAGAAGATATGAGTTATATATGAAGATTTTGATAGTGGGTTTTGTTCCATTTGACAATAAGGAAGCCCAAGAAACTCTAGATTATTAGACATTTCCTTTGAATTAGTATTCGACACAATTGAGAATACACTATCATGGAGGGGACCTTGAAAATTCCCAAAACAAGGCTTCCTAGAAGGTTGGTCTCAATGACATGTACAAGGTAAGGCATGAAAGCAATAGTTCTTTTGGACATCTTTGGACCATCAATTTCTAATACATCTAGCAAAATGCTAACATGGAGAAGTTTGCAAGAATATTGAAAAGGGTGAGGAATAAAATGAAGAGACAAGATCCACAATAACAAAGACATTATGGGAAAGAAAAATCCTTGGATGGATGAATAATGGCTCACGGGGACTTTTAGGCACAAATCTATCACAAGTAAAATAGGATAATAGGACCAATCATGAAGTAGAAGTGGAACCCTTGTGATCATGAGGCTTTTAGTCAAGGGGAGCCTTTGAAACTAGTTATTATGGCACTATACACTTTGTTATAAATGACAAAGACAACTTAAAACTAAGAAGTAATTGCAAGTGACATTGAGACATCAAAAGCCACGGGAAAAGATTCATTTATCTCATAGCACTCATGACTCATACTTTGATTTGTATAGATTGAAAGAGTAATCCAAGGGTTGAGGAAAAGACATCCATTGATTAAAAAAGGATGTAGAATTTTACACCAATCAAGTCAAATGAAACTTCAAGAATATATCTAAATTAGCAAAAAAAATCTATAAAAATGTATCAAAAAAATATACTATAAATACTTTAAACTCTTTTAATATTTTAAAGAAACACAAACGTTATAGACATGTTTGTGTCAAACACTTAGCTTGGTGTAAATCTAATCATACTAATTACATTATCCAAACTAATTTTAAATATTTTCTATTAATTAGTGTAAATAACTGAGCTCTTTTAATATTTTAAACCATACAATATGGGAAACAACCACCTTTTATTATAAAGCTTCGAAATATATCCTCTTAAAATTTTGCTTGATTAATATATTGATAAACCTGTGTATCCAATAAAAATTCTGATTAATTTTTGTAGCTATTGAATTCCTATCTATGGCCAATCTGTCTATACTGTGCATTTTTAAGGGGCTTTCATTTCATGGAGATAAGATTTATTTATGTTACTAATGTATTTTGTATTCTTTCAAGATTTAAAGAAAATTAGTTGTCTTGCTATTGTCCTAAGGTACAAGGTTGCCACATTACAAGTGATAGATAAGGTTGTCCTGAGATTGTTACAGTGAAATGATAAGAGGCGACAGAGATGTGACTTGTATTGACAGCTTATGAGATAAAGGCTGCAAAGATCTGAAAGAAGTTGACAGAACATGAAAATAAGTGATATTCTGAAAGTAGTGTATACCAACCTTTTTTTGGGTTCATCAATTGATTGAGCTTGTCTCTTCAAAACATTCATTGGGCAACTCTGAAATCAATATATTACTCGCTTGGTATGTCTTTTCTTCTAATTTGTTTTGTTCATATGTGGGTTTTATAGGAGTGAATCATTTTGTGATAATTGGGAGGTCAAGGTTATGAAATTATACAATTTTTATGATAATGATAATTGGGAGAATTGTATGATTATATCTTTTAATAATGTGGATCTATTTTAATTAGAATATCTTAAATGTAATAATATATATTTAATATTTGTACAAATGATATAATCTTACATAAATCAGATTCTTAGCATTTCAATATTCTAATGACGCCATCAGATTTAGTTTGGATTGCTTGATCTTCCATCTTCTACTCTAGATTAAGTCTATATGTGCCAACTGTGCTCATATCACTTTCATAATTTGAAAAGATTCACTAAGTCTCTTGTATTAGCCATTATGAATCAAGGTAATACATATTGTTTTGATTTGTGCACTATTGTTACACGTTTATGGACATTCATTCAATCATTTAAAATTATAAGAACAATCATCAAAAAACCAGTCATAAAACATATAGTAAAATCATCATAGAAAATTATTGAAGAATTATACCAACACATATTCATCTAAATTAACTCTTTAAAATCATCATAGAAAATCATTGAAGAATTATACCAACACATATCCATCTAAGTTAACAAGAATTAAGGAAAAAAATAGATGAAAAATACATTATAAATACTTAATTATTGATAGAGGCATCCAATAAAAAATCTAAATAATTTTTGTAGCTATTAAATTGCTATCTAATGCCAATCACTCCAAAGATGTGGACAGTCTGTACTGTGCATTTTTGAAGGGACAGTTATTTCATAGGAGATAATCTTCCACAATACTCAAAAGATGTCTGGAGAATTACTAAATCATATCCCTAAATTTATTTGTCCTAAAGTTGTCTGAAAGCCACAGTGGAGTGATATAAAAAAAGGAAATTCGCCTCACTGAAGTGACAGAAACTTATTCCTTCATTTTAACGGGCAAAATCAGAGATATGACTTAAATTGACAGCTTATGAGATATCTGAAAGAAGTTGACAGAGCAGTGAAATAAAATGGTATTCTAAAAACAATACAAAACTTATCTTTGTTTATCAATTGATTAAGTTGGTATCCCCAAAATATTCATGCGGGAAATGAAAAGACCGCTTAAACTAGAATTAGAATTAGAATCAGTAAACAGCGCATTTTGATGTGTTTAGGAATCCATAGAAGCTGATCAAACATGCACACATTTTATATGGCAGAAATCAGGGAATTAATTTTACCAGAATTTCGAATTGATTCTGAAAGCTAAATTGAATACAAACCAGGGCTCAAAAGCTTCAGGTCTACAAAGAGTTACATGGGAATTGCGTGTTTAGGAACCCAAACAGACAAAACATAACAATGATGGAACATGACCTGAAATCATATATATATATATATATGGAATTACTGATGAATTATATTAATTTAATTAACTTAATACATATAGAAGAGATTAAAGTGGGAGGGAAACAAACTCCCTTTAAGTCACGTGGGAGCATAACAACAAAGTCTTTTGTAAAAACCATACAAATTGTTAGTGTATGTTAATTCCAACCTCCTGGTTCAGTTCTGATGGTGATTTACAAGTAACCTTTAGTTATCTTTTACCTAATCCATGATTCATGGTTGACAGTTTGTTTAACTTCAGCCTTGATGTGTGTAACTGAGGATCTTCCTTTCTCATGCATTAGTTTGTGCCCAAGCTAAAGCTGTTAATTTAGATAAATTCAGTTAACTACTCATGCATGATTGATGATAACTGAAACTCTTCACGTGATTTCTGATTTTATGCAGTGGTTATCTTGTATAAATCATACATATTGTAATCATCATTAGATAACAAGTGATCTAATTCTATTCTTTGTAATACAAGCATTGGCATCTACGAAAAGCATTTGAACAGAAAGCACAAAGCGAGGGTCGAAGCCAAGAGATTTTAACATGGCTAAAATAAAAGGCCATTCAATACGGTCATAAGCGTTTGCAAAATCAATTTTCAAAAAAATAGCATTATGGCGAGATTGGCGAGCCCATTACATACCCTCCCAGACAACAATAATGTTATCTAGAATAAAGAGAGATTGAATGAAGCCTATTTTCTCAGGATGGACAATTCGAGGCAAGAGATGGTGAATTTTAGAGCCAAAGCTTTAGCAATAATCTTGTAAGACACATTGAGCAAGGTAATAGGGCGTCAGTTGCAGATATCTTCTGGATCTCCAGATTTAGGTATGAATTCGATATTTCCCTTGTTAATGGCTAAGCCCAAAGAGCTAGTATGAAAGGCTTCTAGATAGACACGGTGAAGGTCTGACCCAACACAATCCCAAAGAGCCTTGTAAAATTCAGAGGGAAAACCATCACAACCAGGGGATTTGTCATTAACCATGGAGAAAGAGGCTTCCTCAAGGCCTTGTATAGACAATGCCTGGTCACAGAAAGCCCACTGGGATTCTGGTAGATGATTGGGAATAGCTTCTAGACACTCATCTAAGGCTTTTTGACTCGCTGGAGTGGGGACTTGAGCTATGAAAACTCTCTGGCAGTGATCTACAAAAGCTTGCAGAATGTCAGGCAGTTCAGTAAGCACGGAAGTGTTGTCCCTGATACCTTTAATATCGGGAGAGGAATGCCTTGGGCATAGAGAGGTAAAAATATTCTTTACTGGCTCGATCTCCCACGTTCGGGGTGATAGCACAATAGTGGGTTACACTTTTTTGCCTAAATGAACATTGAAGTCTACATTTTGAGAAAAACTTTCACATTCGGATGCATATTGTCATTAAACTGTTTAAAATCGGAAGATGAAGTAGACTAGAGTCTTTTAAGATTTTCTGTCTAGATTCTAAATATATTTTTAAAATTTTTTTTTGAATTGATTTTAATGGTTTTTTTTTCTCCCACTAAAACTGCTATGTTGCTAAAAATGTCATTTTCAAAAAGGTACAATGACTTCGTACAACATAACTTTTTTTCTAAAATAGATATCAATGTGCTTCTTTCGAATTTGGTTTTGTAACATCCATACGGAGGGCATACAATTGGTTTGACGACATTATCATGATTATTTCATATTTTATGAATGTTTGAAGTAGAGTCAACCGTAATTTTGACATACCTTGACTGTGTAGCTGATAACGTGTTGTGTATTTATCGAAATTCAGTTTTTTTTTGATAGAAAGAAGACTTGAAGCTGGAGGGCACTATTATTTTTCATTTTTTTTTCTATTTTCTACTATTTTTCATTGAACGTCAAACCTGGAAGTTTATATTAAAAAAAAACCTACATCCGATGCACGTCAAAATACATAGACCTAATTAATTCAAAATTTGTCAAATATATATTCGTTAGAAAGATCATTCAGAGTACTTGTGTGATGCAAAAGGAGGTGTCCCTATTCTTCTATTTGAGCCCTGTGCTTGAGCCCCGAAGCCATGAAAACTGCATATTGTTGTTAGCCTTTGCAGATGGCCTCAATTTTGGGGGTTTCAATAGAAAGTAGTTTCTTAGTTTAACATGCATATGGGTAAAAACCATAGAAATTTTTTGACTAGTTAGTTTCGATCGAAACTAAGCAAAAAAGGTAGTTTCGAATCGAAACTAAGAATGTTTTGATTGAAACAATCAGCTACTTTCTATCAAAAGTACTTGACTAAATCATCCCCCTCACGGATTTCATGAGGAATTCCTTCCTCTGAAAAAGTGTAACCCACTATTGTGGGATCACCCTTTGGCCAATGCCTAAGTAAGTTGGGCTCCTCTAGCACCATAAGTGTTAGCAACCTACTTCTAGTGATGAAGATTTTCCACCTAAAATTGTAATTATGTTAAAAATGGATGAGCTGTCAAGCTCTCAACAGCTGCAAGAAAATCCTTGGTGGTTTGTTCATAAGGCTGATGGTGGAAATGCGCCAATTGTTTGCCATAACAATAGAGAAATTTAGTGGTGCAAAGAATGACATCATTCTACCACAAAATCCAACTCATGGGTTGTGTGGGTCGAGGCTGGAGGTTCCAAACTCTCTAAATGTGGGCCAAGGTAGGCAGATGAGTAAAAAATGAGGTGTCAAATAAATAAAGAATGAGAGGAACGTGACAAAGAAGCACACCATTCTATAGAAAATATAATGGGAAAATGGTCTAATAAGGCGACATCGGTTAAAGGAAAGATTGTCAAGGATTTCTTTGTCCCAAAAGAGAAAAAAAATTGAGAAGAGATCATAGCACGATCCAGGCATTTAAATGCTCTGTAAGAACTAGCTCTGAAATTACTCCAGGTATGCCAAATTACATGTGGGAGGCGACGATTAGCATTGAGATAAAAAAATGCCCAACTTATTGCGCATGTAAAACCAAGCCTCATGTTCTCCAACTGTCCAACAGAATGGAGCAATGCCATCCTTATTGCATGTCACCTCAACCATATTAAAAGTCACCACACGAAAACCAAGTGGCTGCCAATAATGAGTCAACAAGTGATCGCCACAGGTAAGCTCCTTCCCCCGCATCATTAGAGGCATAAACATTAATAATACCAAAATGGTGATTGTCAATTTTCATAAGAATCCACACCATTCTATGCACGGGGTCCTCAACATGGTCTATTATTGAATTTTTCCAATGTGGCACCAACAAGGTTACCACCCCTCCTCTACCAGCTTCATGGGTGGATGAAAAATAAACTATGAGGCCAAATAACACGGTGTGCAACTGCAAGCAATAATCCAACTATCTTAATCTCTTGAAGACATAAAACATCAGTTTGAGGAGGACTGGCCTTGGAAACCTTGGCATAGACTAGTTCCTGGGTTGGCAAAGTCAAGATGGGTGAAGCTTTTTTATGTGCGGAAACCACAAATTTATTGCCTTTGAAGACCGCCGTAGTCCAACTAGCATCTTCTTGTGTAGGCTCAATTCCTCAAGAAACAGTCAACTCCTTTGGAGGAGGCTTGGTTTTAGTCACTGCCAAAGGGCAATCCTTAATTTTGTGCTCTACGGAATGACAATGGAAACATGTATTGGAAAAATTCAAATACATTACCCGCTGCATAAAACATTGCCCGCCAATATGAATATCAATAGACTACTTAAGATCATGTGCAAGATCAATTTCGACACAAACCCTCTTTTGAGGGCGAGAATGATAAAAATGCCCAAGCTCCAAAAAAATAGCCCGACCTAAAGGTTTGGGGAATATTTTGCAAAAAAGGCCAACATGACTAAGGCAAACCAGGATATTCAACCTAGACTGGGACTTTAAGTGTTTTATGGTTAGAGACTGTGAATTCTCGTGACCATGGCTGGAAAATAAGGAGTGAAGAACGAACAAACCATGGGCCATGTTTGAGAAGACCCTGAACATGGGAAGGTTTCTCAAAGTGGAACAAGAAAAGCCCTTTGGTTAGGTTCTGGACAACATCAAGGCAAACCCCATGTGGGAGCTAAGACTTGGTAGCCCAATCCCGCAACACACTTTCAGATGGGATTCGACGAACAAAGTAACCAATCAAAGTAAATTTTTCCAGCCATTCGCAAGCTTTATCAAAATCTGGCAATGACAAAATCACACCAAGAGCGACAGAGGCCTTTCCTCGTGAAATACCTTGGGATTGTGCTAAAATTCGCTGTGACCATAAAAAGAGATTGTTTAATTCCCTCAATAAATGCAATATGTCTGGATTGGCGGGGGAGACAGTATGACAACCCTAAAAAACCTATTTGAACGCACACAGGAAGTTGCAGAGCAAACTCAAACACTCATCACTACAATATCTCATAATATAATTTTTAATTATATATTATAATGATATTCATATAAATTTGTTATTATATTGTATATTTTTGTGATCAAATTTTAAGTATCTACTATTTGGATTGTACACAAAAAAACAAGTGCCACGTAGTACTTACCTTTATACTATCTCCTTTTTTATTGGTTCAATTGATTTGGTCTTATATGACCCTTTTTTCGGAGCTTCAACAAATTTGTTATTCGGAAAATTTATATTTATTGTATACAAATTTTAATTACAATATATTTGAACAATATTATAATATATAATTATTATATATTCTAAAATATTTACTATATTATATATTTAATATATATATATATATATATATATATATATATATATATATATATTACAATTTCTAATATATAATATATTATTCTATAATATATAATATAAAAGTACTATATCATTTAATTTTTAATGTATAATAATTTTATTTTAGTAAATATCGATTAATTAAAATATAATTAATATTTAACCGTGCTTCTGGGTGGGGTAATCATGATGATCAGGATCCTCCCTCTGCAGCCACTGCTTTGGCTGCATGATGGGTGACTTTTTCGTGGACCCCTTTTTTTGTGAATAACTTATACTTTATAACTTTTAATTAATAGTAAAGGCCTATTCATAAAAAAATAAAAATAAAATAATTAATATTAATAATAAAATTAGAATTAAATTTACATATATATTTATAATTATAACTAATTACGACAAGTATAGGCTTGTTATTATTTGTAATTAAGCTAAAATGATTTTCAACCCTTTATGAAATACCAAAATATGATATTATTAAAAAATTTGAAGAAATGTGATTGGTTGATATTACATATTTTAATAACTTGTTAAAAACTTGTTGTTGCCTATAGTTCAGATGATGTTGAAGCTTTATTGTGCTATGTAACAAAGCCAATTGTAATTTGTTGTTTTGAGGGAGCAAAATATACATGGTATAAATATTTACTTTATTTCCCACATTAAAAGTTAGCTCTTTTAATATAATTTTTTTTTGTAAATAATGGAGGCTATTGTTATTTTGTATGACGTGGAGGTGCTTGTGCTCTTGGATAGAGCAAGTTCCTTTGTGAACTTGATTCAAAGGTGGTGGTGCAATTGTTGACTTGACAACATTCTGGGACGGAATAGCAGATTGCTTGGCCAAATGGGCCTCTGATCACATGCAAAATTGGAATATTGTGGATAGGGGTCAATTGCCTCTGGGCTTTCAATAGTTAGATCACTTAGTGGATCTTGATAGGATTGTTTAATGCTCTTTTTTTGTATTTTTTCTTGATTGAATAAATTTTCACCCCTCTTTTATTTTAAATGATATATGTAAAATATTTGATTTTATAATTAATTATAATGTTAACTTTTAAGTGTAATTATAACTCTAATTTGAATAAATTTATTATATTTTACGAAGTATATTTTAATTTATTTTATAATTATATATAAAATATTTTCTAAACTATTATATATATAATGTTAACTTTTAAGTATATATATA
>MU224882.1:823794-880753 GCA_018584345.1 Thuja plicata | reverse complement strand
AGTTTTTTGCTTCTCCCTAAGTTACACTTAAGGGGGGGTGTTAGAGTAATTTAGCAATTGCTCTTTAGTGCTTAAGTTTCACTTAGGCAGTTTCAGTTAGTCTTAGGAAAGTTTCTATTTCCTAGCACTTGCCCTTTTAGGGTTTCGACATCCTTTATAAGGATTGTCATCTTTGTATTTCATAAGGAGTTTTTAATCATTTTACATTGTTGAATATAGAACTTATTTTCTGTCAACATGTTCTTGCATTCTCTGGCCTATCGGCCGCCATAGCTTCTGATCCTTCTCTCTTCTGTCTGTTTCATTCTGTTTTTGTAATGGTCTTACATGCAGGTGATCTTGGTTGCATTGCGTATCAGCAATCTCAACACATATGATTTGAGTATGAGAATTACAACAATATAATTGATCAAGTATAAGTGACCATGTGTAATTGATCTTCATCACTTGGTACTCCCTAGTGTATCTCATTTAAATGCAATAGGGATAACAAATTAAAGATGTATATAGACATATAACATGGAGGAAATATGCCGGTCATGAACAATATACAATCATAATCTATTAGACAATAATATCAGCACATCTAAATAATGTCAACACTTTATAAGAACTAAAAATGGACAATTCTAAAATTTTTCCATTACAAAAGTACAATTGATCAAGTGTAATTCATCAAAATAAATTGATCTTCATCACTTGCTACTCCTTGGTGTATCTCATTTAAATGCAACAAGGCTAAAAAATTAAAGATAAATAGACATATAACAAGAAACAAATCATGCCAATCACAAACAATATATAATCATCATCCATTAGACAGTAATATCAGCATATGTAAACAATGGACAGTTTTGATTCTTCATCACTTGGTACTCCTTGGTGTATCTCATTTAAATTTCCTAATGTAACAGGGCTAACAAATTAAAGAGGTATAGACATCTAACATGGAACAAATGATGCCAATCACAAATAATATACAATTATCACCCATTAGATAGTAATATCAACATATGTCAACTATCTGAATGTAAATGTTCTAAATATTATAAGCATTAGAACACTATGAAAATATTGTAATAACAAAAAATATCAAGCATTGATTATCACTTATATGTTGCTGATATGATAAGTATCTTGGCTAACCTTTCCAATTAACAACTATGTTTAACCTTGCCAATGTTTAAATTCAAAGACATAAACTGATACCAAATTAACTAGAGTTGTCCAAATTTTATTTGAATTTATTCGACTCTCTCCTCTTCACTCATTCTCAAGATCCTTTTGTCTCTTTTAGGTTTAACTAGGAAATTTTTGCATGCCCTCAGCATGGTACCTCGACTCATTTTAGGGATGCCTTTTAGGGAATCATAAACACTATCTAAAACATTATCCAAATAAGATTTATCAACTTTGATAAGTTGAGGCACAATGAGGCCCTCTTGTAGTTTTTTGATAGTTTCACATATGACATCCAATGAACCAACCATGCTTTCCTTCTTCTTCTTTCCCTCCTTGATGATGACGTTGAAGGATTTTGTCTATCGCTTGTACTAGATTGATTGGAATGATAGATGTCATCATCCATATACTCTTAAGAGGTGTACCGATACTGATATCCTCTACGTAATCTTGATCAACACCCTAATCCATAGGGTGGGCCTTCTTCTATCTCTTGAGCCGTTGTAGCTACAGTAACTTCAGCTATGTCATTACCCGTAATGAATTCTAAGTCATTGAAGCAATGGAAGGGTTACCTCTTATACACTTTAGCATTTTTGAATTCTTTTCTCTGCAAGTAGGAATAATGAATGAATTAAGTTCTTTGTCTTTCATTAGTAACTTAATAAAAAACCAATATTAATTAAATCTAAAGATTAGATAGATCATGCTACCTTCAAAAACTCCTCCCAAACTCTCTCATCAACATCCATGCATTGAGTAGTCTTATTCCATGCAAAACCACTCATATTTCTCAACTCTTTCATAACCCTATAACCTTGCTTCCATATTTTCAGCTTGTTCTTGAAATTTTCCTTTGACAGATTGACATTATTATCCTTGTTGAACCGCCTCTCAATGACACTCTACACTTCTTTTTGGAAACCCCCTTCACCTTTTATTTTGAGCTGAACTTGCTCGTGGAGAAAGTCTAGAAACTTGCATTCCATTTCTCGTGTCCATATAACCTTCTTCAAGGAAGAAGATATCTGGCTCACATGAACACTCTCATCCATGCTCATCATGAGTTCGGTGTATGACATCACCTACACCTATTGTTCATAAAGTAAATTCAAGAGGTATAGAAATATTACATGTAATAAAATGATGCCAAGCAAAAAGTAGGTATAAACAATTGAAATTTAAGGTAATCATAAGATTGCAATTTAAAGTTGAACCTCTTTAAATTTAAATGGAAAAGAACAAGGATTATCATCAAAATTAATTTTTTTCAATGAATTTGTTGTTGTATTGTGGGCTTATGATCTTCATCATTTGGTACTCCTTGCTGCATTCCATTTAAATTTAAATATTTGACTTTAAATTGTAATTTTCTAAACTTTGAATGATTTCCTAATGCAACAGAGCTAAAAAAATTCAAGAGGTATAGACATTTTACATGTAACAGAATGATGCCAAGAAAAAGTAGGTATAAATAATTGAAATTTAAAGTAATCATAGGATTGCAATTCAAAGTTGAACCTCTTTAAATTTAAATGGAAAAGAACAAGGAGTATCATCAAAATTAATTTGTTTCAATGAATTTGTTGTTGTATTGTGGGCTTATGATATTCATCATTTGGTACTCCTTGTTGCATTCCATTTAAATTTAAAGAGTTAACTTTGAATTGCAATTTTCTAAACTTTTAATAATTTCCTAATGCAATAGGGCTAAACAAATTCAAGAGGTATATACATATTACATGTAATAGTATGATGCCAAGAAAAAAGTAGGTATAAAAAATTGAAATTTAAAGTAATCACATGATTGCAATTCAAAGTTAAACCTCTTTAAATTTAAATGGAATACAACAAGGAGTATCATCATAATTAATTTGTTTCAATGAATTTGTCATTGTATTGTGGGCTTATGATATTTTGTCATTTTGTACTCCTTGCTACATTCCATTTAAATTTAAAGAGAGCTGACTTTAAATTATAATTTTGTAAACTTTGAATGATTTCCTAATGTATCAAGACTAACAAATTCAAGAGGTATAGACAATAATCAGCTATGAATGAAGACACAAAAAAAGAACAAGGAAACAATCATGTATATAACTGTATCTACATACATCACTGTAATCATTGTATCAGAATTATTTTTAGTACGTATATCACTGTATTTTCTTACATCGGTGTAATAAAATAAAACACATTGACACATAGCAAGGATAAATTCCATAACACTACAACTAATCTTGAGATCTATAGTCTTCCCACATCCTATTTTCTATATGATCTTGAAACTTTCCCCAATCATCTCTATCACGCTGGCTCAACCCATATGTTGTTAGAATGATTTAGAGTAACTGAGAGGCGGGGGGCGGGGGGGGGGGTTGAATCAGTTATCCTCAGGTCCAGAAGTACAAATTGAACTTTCAAACACTTTCACCAACTTAGATCTACTCAACAATCCACTCAGTCACTATAACATATAATCAGTAACATAAACTTGCAGTTCACTATCCTAAAGTAATCAACTTGCAAAATATAAAACTCTTAACAATACAACACATCAAATAACATTCACACAAGTATGACAGCAGGATTTAACGTGGAAACCCAATACGGGAAAAACCACAAGTAACATGCTACCAATTTTCACTCTTCCAAAGTGAGCTCTGTGAGGAGCCAACCATGTTAAAGGTTACAATACACACTGTTAAATGTTACCCTATTAAAGGATTTAATCACCCTATAAAAAGTGAGCCTTGTTAGAGGACTTAGATCATTCCATTATAATGTCACCTTGATTAAAGGATTTACAAAATGACTATTAGGTCAACCTTGATTAAAAGGATTTTCACTGATACAATGGTTAGAAAGTAATAGTAGAGTGATCTGAAACATATAACTCACTTTGCAAATACAGATCCACTTTCGCTCAAATGCTAATTCACTGAATGGCCTCCATTGTCATCTCTATCACTCAGATATGCTTGGAAATCCATCAAGAAATCACCACTGTGCAATCCTATACTGCTCTTCTCATCCTTCACTCCCTTCTTCTTAGATTTTCCAATCAACTGAATCAACCTCTACACCCCATAACCTGCAATTAGGTTAAACTTATACCTCTTTGATCAGGTAGCTAGATCTTTTTCCACTTAATAATCACCGTATATCTTAGGGTTTGGTTAGATCCAATGAATCCTTCCAATATTTTGTTTACCATCTACCTTGTAGAATACATCCTAAAACTCCTTCTTGAATCCATACTTAAAAATGTTTAAACATATATTAAATGTTCATTTAATTCTCCACAACAATCATCCTTATCTTAAATACACTTTACATATCCCAAGAAATCAACTATGTCGGTTGGGATCTCAAATCTTTCTCAAATTGTCAAAATATTGACACTCATTCATCACTGTGTTCTTTCGCTCGGTCATCACTTGAAAACTTGGTAATTTACTGATGCTCGGTAAATACTGATGCTCAATCGACACTAAATTTTATCCGCATGTACTGGCGCTCGATTGACACTCACATCACTTGGCACAAACTTAATTTCCTTAATCTTATGCTCTGTTACTCGGTCAAGAATAAGCTTTTAGTCTTCCAATCTTCACTTGATGTTAAAGATAAATAACATATTACCTTACCAAGGTGAAATCTCATCAAGTACCCATTGTAGCTTCACATAACTCAACCATTTCACCAGGTCTTCTTATTATCTCCTCTTTTCAAATATTCTTCATCAATTAATTGAAATGTCTTAGCAGTTAAGGTTTGACATCAATGAAAATATAATAATTGTTTCAATTGTAGCTTCCAACAATCTCCCTCTTTGGCATTAATGGCAAACACATGCAAGGTTACCAAACAAACCAAACAATATGTTTCGTAAATAGATTTTCATTAATGTCCTTAGCTTCATTTTTATTCTCTCTAATACAAATATTAGCTCCCTCTTGGATAGATTTATCTCTATAGTTTATCTCTCTCTGTGTCTTTTCACTGAATAAATCCGTCAAATAGTATATCTCGCTCTTTGTTTCATAGTCTTGTCTCCCTCAATGTCTATTCTCCCTATTTGACAACAATTCCAAAGATATACATCTTCACCATGTAGATATCTCTGTGTCAACTTTATGATCTCTATGCTCCATCTATCATCTTGCTTATGACTGATCAACATCTTGTGCGTTACTCTTCACAGCTTTAGGCAACTCCTAAAGTGTGACCTACTTTGCATCAATTTTCCTGATAAATTGTGTAACACATTTGATGCAATCACTCCATGTGATCTCAATTAGCCTCAGCTAGGGAAATAACCCCTAATTTACCTCTTAGATACTCATGAGCATCCTTAGGTAATGCCTTATTAAATATATCTGCTAATTGTTCCTTTGTATTCACATATTCTCGTCTTACTTCTTTGTCTTGAACTAGCTCTCTCAAGTAATGATACTTGATAGCAATATGCTTGGTATTTGTGTGCATCACAGGTTTCTTTGATATATTGATAACACTAGTGTTATAATAGAAAATAACAACTAGTTCAGTGATCTCTTCCTTCTTTCCTTTCAACAATTGCTTGATCCATACTATATTTGAACAATTAACTATTGTTGCAACATATTCAACTTCTGTTGTAGATTGAGAAATATAGTTTTGTTTCTTGTTTGTTCAAGGTACTAATCTCTTTCCCTGAAAGAGTCCATAACCACTTGTACTCTTTCTTCCATCATCATTGCCTGCCCAATCTACATCTGTATAAACTTTTAGTTCAAACTTCTCATTCTTCTTATAGTATAATCCATATTCCTATGTTCCCTTCAAATATCTCAAAATCCTTTTCACTGCCATCATGTGACTATGTTAGGATTGAATAATACTGAGAGGGGGGTGAATCAACATTACAACACTTTAAATTAAACTTAAACTAATTCTAAATAAACCATAAGATTGTTGAGATGAAAAGAAAATTAGAAAATAACACACAACTCATAACACCATTATTTGTTGTCGAGGAAACCCTGGCCAGGGGAAAAACCTGGTGGGGATGGTACCCACAAGCATGCACTAAAGTATAATATTCATGTAAGGAGACGTAGCCTGTTAGGAGCTGAGTATTACATAGTACATTTCCTTTTTAAAGGAATATAAACCCTGTTAAAGGTATGCAAAAACCTGTTAGGGGTGTACTGTGTTAGCTCTTTTCTTTGTTGAATCAATTTATAGCTATTCAAGATCGACTCTTAAATTCCCAATTTAGATTCATACAGGGAAAAGGCTAATTAACAAGGATATTATCCTTCTTCACTTCGGTCTCCATAGACCCAAGCTGGTGTACCTATCTCCAGGTTACTACTTCTCAATAATTCAACTGTGGATTAGGGGTTCTCGTAATGATTTACTAATGTATTTTGCTGCAACTAATGCAGGGCTTAGAAAGACAATCAATGATTTTAACAAAAGTAAATAACAGTGGAGAAAAAAAGGTAGATGTGACAAGGATGTTCACCCTTCTTCACTTCGAGTTTGAAACTCAGGCAGGCTAACCTATAAGGTTTAATTCTTCAACGAATCACCAACAATCTCTGTATTATTCAATACAGATTCTGAACATTCATGCTTTTAAACAGGAAATGGAAAATGGTTTGATATTAAACGATTGATGATGAAAAATGCAAGACAAACAAGGACCAGTGCCTTATCAATTGGGCAACAGAGTCAAATGAATACACAACTCCAAAAAATTCTCCAACTCCAACCATACAAAAACCAAGTGAAGTGCCTTACAAATCACCCTTCTCAATCCAATACCCAGACATCAAATTCGTATGCAAATCTTGAACTCTCAGATTTTGCATCTAAGAATTAATCTCTCCTTGAAAGAAACTCAGAGACAAACTCACAACTACCTTATAAATGGTGCATTAAAATGCCTTACATATTAACACACAAGAATTGAAACTAGACATACAAAGACATCAAAAAATATTGCATAGGGATTCCATTGTTCTTTATTGAAAAATCATCTAATTATGTATATTTACAAGACAAAGTACTCAGAAAATAAGACTCAAAAGCCAAAATACTGCCCCGCCGTGTAAAATTCAACATCCACCTTAAAATGAGCGAAAAATCCAGATATAGGAGGAAAGGGGAAAGCCCGTAAACATCAACGGACACCTGTCCTTCTCTAGAAAAGTAACTCCTTCCCCTGCAACTGCCTCTTTGATCTACAATGATAGCTCTAACTGATTTTCATTCCTTCAACTTCTCTAAGAAAATCATACTTTACTCTGTGAAAATTTCCTCCGTGAAAGCCCCTTTTCCAGTCTTTTAATATTTCTCAAAACTATGGAAAAAGACTATGTTAAAATTGCACATAACTTTTATTTTTGCATTTGATATACCTTTTCTATGCAAATTTAACCTTTAATTTTCACTTTATTTTGCACATATTTTAGCTTTTAATTCTTTTAAGAATTGCCCTTTATCTCTGTGAAATTTCTCTTTTATCTACATTCTTGCCACATAATCCACCAGAAATCACCATGTGTCACCTGGTGATTCGTTGCTCCAGGCTAGGCATAACTGCATTTTAACTCAAAGCTAACCTCGGGTTAACCCTGCACAATGTAATTTCTAAGTCGCTGGATAATTTGGCTAACCTTGGGTTTAACTAGCGACTTGGCGACCACCTCTGTCTCCAAGTCTCCTGAAGCTTCTTACTTAACCGCAAGCATTGCGTGACTTGGCCATGACTAACCATGCACTGAGTCGCTGGAATTTGATGCTAATTGCAGATTCATTCAGTGACTACGCGGCTCAGTGCTACGTGTCACTTGTGCCACCTATCCACCACGTCACTGCCTCTCTACAAAATTGGGTCTCCTTTTGGTCATGCTAGTACAAAAATTGAGGTGCTGCGTCTTCTGCACATGCGTGGAGAGAGCCTCTGCTTCAACTTCAAAGTAGTATGGGTGTCTTTTTGCTTATAAACCTCTGGAATTGCCTACACGGGGTCAATGTGGGACAATTGTTTTTACATGTTTAAAGCTCTTAGCATATTCGCATGAATAAAATACTGGGGCCTACCACCTCATTCATACCACTAGCCAAGGGGCCCACCTTGGCTTCTTATTCAAACAACTATCTATTTTTTGTAGGATATAAAGACTTTAGAAATCCCAAACCCGTTGCATGTGGGATTATTCCTATTTCACTGTGTGCCCAAAGTCTCCTTCCAAATGCCTGGCATTCTTTTCAATAAAACATCGGGCACTCAAAGTTTTCATAGCCTCCAATGGTTTAGAACGTAGTATCTCAAAATTCAGTCACAAACATTAAAAGCATCCATAACTTCAAACATAGACATTAAAAAAAATCACGCGCATGCTCCTCATAGCATACTGCAGACCTTTCATTTTTCCTTTACAAAGCGTGGATATTTTCTTTTGATCCAACATGGATTCCTTTGCTATTTGGTGGAGACTTTTGTGCAGGGTCTCTCTGGTTCACTGTCAGCACAGATTGCTATTATTTCCATGCATAGACCTTTCCACATAGTAGTGCGCAGACTCCATTAAAAACATGTGCTTTGGGGTTGGGAGCTAGCTTTATTTCATTTAAAACGCCAATTCACTTATTTAAAAAAGTGTGGGCACCTTTAGTTTACTAGAATATAATCTAATATGCACTCAGATCACAAGATCGTGAACTGGTGGCCATTAAAACAACTAATTATAATTCTGCAAACTGATTTCATTAACAACAACTAGCCCCTCGGAATGGCTTGACAAAGTGATCCGGGAATCTCATAGAAACATGCAATCTGGGACATGTACTCACTCCCAATATTTTGAATACAAGAATAACATGGCTTTGAAAAACACCTTGAGCCTTGTGAGAAATTAATGTTCAAAGCTGATCACTTCATTACTGCCATACAACTGAAAATTCAAGAGTGAATAAACTAGACTCAAAATAGCCCTTGCAAAATTAGCAAACTATATCTCAGGTCTTTTATATTGTATGTGGGGAAAAAATTTCATATAGAGAGTACAAATTCACCACCATCATCTTTTTAAACCCATTTGATACAAAACTTCAGCCCTTTGAAGATGATTGTTCAGTACATGCAATTTTGTTTAACAATGCCAATCTGCATAAATTGCCTTTAAATTTGATTTCATAAACTCATCAAATAAAACCCTTATAATCTAGAACCTGGGACATGAATTCACCTTCACACAAGGAATATGAATCTTCCATCAAGTTTCTCTGAAAATTGACTAATCAACCGATATTAATTTGCAAAGTCAACACTTTTACACTTTCTGAATTTAAACTCAGTAAATTATGTAGAAATCTAATTCAGAATCAAGTGGGAAAATTAATCAAATGGATTGGCATAATTCTAAAACTATTTAGGAGGGTACATCTCCATGTTTTCAATGCATAACAACTTTCAATTATGCTTGACCCTGAACTGGGTGCAAATAGGGAAACCACACAGTATGCTACTCAGAAATCTGCATTTGACAATTTGGCACACTGATAGAAAATGAAAACGGAATGAGCTTAGAAAACTGACCAAATGGACTTGTCTTGACCTGAAGACAGAGACTAAAGAATTATTTAACCTCTATAATACAATGCAAAAGGAATTGTTTCAATTAGGCCGCAAGGTCAAAATTTACAATCAGTCAAACATGGTCATTTAGAATTCTAGGCAGAACAAGGAAACATGACAAATCTGCAAGACCAACTTTGGGGAATTCAAAAACCTACCAAACGAACTCAAAATGGATTGAGCTTTGAAACATAAAATCTCTGATATACATATTAAATAATCCCAAAGTGGTAGGCCATGAAACTTAATAGGACACAAGATATTCAAATGCAAACAGGGCCTGCTACAACAAACTTACACTTAGGCAAAATGCAAATTTAGACAAGTGCTCAAAACAAGACATCATGAAACAAATTGAAACTCAAATTTGATGACCTGAGATGTCTTCAAATGTTAGAACAAGGGTAATGAACACTTGACGTGCATGTTGGACCTCGAGACTTCATCTGGGAAAATAAGCACAAAAGCAAATATAGGGCTTCAAACTGCAAAATTTTAACATGGTACTTCAAAAACCCTTACTGCATTTTTTTAGTCCCAACAATGGATCTAACTATGGATGCGTGCCCCATGTGGTCATGTAGAGAATCTCATAATCTCATGGTTAAAGGAGACCAATCAAAATTCAAGTCAGATTTTATTATCTCCTCTTTTTTCCTTTCTCTTTAATCTCTCCAAAATAGGAAACCCTTATTGAAAGAAAACACACCACTCAACTGAAAGGAAAGTGACTATACAACATGTACATTAATTATGAAAATCCTCAAACCTCTTCACAACTAAAACCAACACTTTCCTCTATAAAAAACCTGATTAGCTTCTTAGCATACAAATATCAGAATGAAAATGTACTTGGACAACTGTTGTTCAAACTCACAAGGAATCATAAAAATGAAGAATACCTTATCTGAAATTCCTTTCATGCCTTTAGAAGTTCTTCCATCGGAGCCAGCATAACCAAAAGTATGAAACTCATTCTTCACATCAACAAATATAAGAAAATATGAACCATGAAAATGAGGAAATGCATCATCATAAGAAACATCAAACTCCATTTGCATTACCCCCTCATTAGTTGGATGATCCATAAAAAATCTAAATGACTCATACTCACATAAGCCATGGATACCAAAATCTGGAAAAAATTCAAGATGGAAAGACATATCTGCATGTTCCTCAAAACATGGATTGGAAACCTCTTCCACTTGCAAATTACCCACATGGTCACAAGGAGATAGCTGATCAACATCATAGTCCTGCTCACTACATGGAATAATGAACCCATCAAATGCACATTCAAACTCACAATTACTTTTAGCCTGGGAAGAAATACATTCTGATTTCTTACTTGATATTAGCACAATTTCAACATCAAAATCAGAATAAATCAAATCTGAAAACTCCATACATTCCTCAAACAATGGATTAACAACACCGTGTTTTTCTCCTATATGAACATGGTAGCAAAGAGATGGCTGATCTATATCAATGTCCTCATCAAATACATCATTAGTAACAACTTTGAAGACATTAGTACCCCTTCTGTCATAATCACTGTCATAATCACTTTCAACATATGACTTAGAATCATAGATATCAATACAAGTAGATTCAACACTTCTATCATTAGGCAAAGAAGTGGATGAAAAATTCATACTACCTTCTTCAACCGGAGGAGATGGGAAAATACACCAATCATCCTCAAGTTTCTCATCATGTGTAAGATTTTCATTACATGAACAAACCATATGCTTAAATTGATCATCATTAAATGAAGGGATTTCAAAAACACACTCATCTAGCACTTTGCCCTTTGACTGAAAAGACTCAACTAACTGATCTTCATTCTGATTTTCATCCATAATATCATGATAAAGTTGCAAGATAGTATCATACCCCATCTCATAAGGAAGACCATCATTTACTATCCCTCTTTCCTTAATTTTTGACACCAAATCCACTTCAAAGCTCTTGATACCAAACTCATTTGTATCATGCTGATGTAAAAGATTATTTTCAGAATTGGTGAAGATACTCTTACCTTCACAAGCTAATTTGCATTCATTTCCATGAATATTATTATCTTTCCATGCAATACTAGGATCACACAATGGATCAACATTCTCCAACATATCATTCTCTTGTGGGACATAGGTTTCAGCATCCTCTTGATCCTCACAAGAGTGTAAAACATATACATCCTCTTCAACATTCAAAACATTGTTAGTATCATTGCATCTAAGATCAAAATGAGAGGGTGTTTCTGGTATAACTTTGTAAGGAAAAGATTCATTAAGCAAGTCGGCATCGTAAGTATTTGAAACATCATTCATTGCTACCATTTATTTGACATATGTATTTCTATCTTCATTGGAAGTTTCTTCCATATACAACAAAGAATTAGTAACCATACATCTATTTAAATCTAAATTCAAGACCTGGTTAGAAACCAAAGCAAAGGTACCAATACACCTACTTGGAGCTGCAAAATTTTCATAATACTCTTGTCCATTCTTAAAAGTATTTTTCCAGAAAATCCCTCTAGAGAAATGGTTCTTTGTCAATCCATATTTGATATTGTTTTCAATTTCTATTGCTGTCCTAAAAGCTTGATGCAAATTCTTAGGTTCCTTGTCTCTCAACCTATAACTCATCTTCTTGTCAAATGCATCAAAGTAAACCACAACACACACATGATCTTGAGGTCTATTTCTTTTAGGTATTTCATGCAAAGCTCTTGAAAATATGATATTGAAATCAGGAACTAATTCATCTTCTTTAATCTTAAGATTCAACCAATCAGTAAATACATCACTCAAATTCATTCTCTCACCAAACTATTCCATGAAGGCAACATGTAATTCATCCCAAGAAGAAATTGAACAAGCTGGTAAAAAAGAAAACTAGTCCCTACCATCATCTTTCAAAGTTTGGACAAACAACTTCATGTATACATCTTCATACTTTATTTCAAAGTCACCCAATAAATCAATCAACATTTGACCATGATGACTTGCTGAAACGACTTGATCCACAAAATTTTGGAAAATAATCTCTGATTTCATGAGGCACATCATGTGGAAAATCTTTAATGCAATCAAAACACAATGGCTCATACCTCTTGGTATGAAAGGATTTCAAAAGACCCTTGTTGGTCTGAACTTTAGGTGGAAATAAATTTAACATTATACTAATTTGAAAACACCTCTTTCCTAGTGCTGAAAACACTCAATAGAGGCAATCCATTTAAATCACTCGATTCTCATGAAAGAAAAACACATGAGAAGAAAAATACCTTTGTTGTTACTGCTGAAATGCTCTTTCACGACCAATAGAGGTAAACATACTCACATGACCAATTGATATTTTCTCCTTCCTTGCCAAAACAAACTGACAAGGGTTTCAAATTTGCAAACAATATACTGCAAATCTTTGAAATTTTACATGTAAATCAATGCTACTGGGCTGCACAAGAATTCTGAGTTGCCACCCACAAAGTGTGGGATTAAAATTCACAAACTAAGCAAGAAATGGACAATGAACAATTAGTCATTACAAACTTTACAAAAATCCATTTCTTCCCCAGTAGATTCGCCATTTTTTTAGCGCGACTCGGATGGGCAAACTCAACTAAAATTTGGTTTAAGTTTTAAAATAACACCAGGGATTTTTTGAATAGCACAACAAGACTACTTCATCTTTATCCCCAGCAGAGTCACCTTTTTTTATCTCTTTTTCTTGTTGAATCAATATATAGCTATTCAAGCTTGACTCTTAGATTCCCAATTCAGATTCATACATGGAAAAGGCTAATTAACAAGGATATTATCCTTCTTCACTTTGGGCTCCATAGACCCAGGCGGGTGTACTTATCTTGAGGTTACTACTTCTTAGTAATTCAACAGTGGATTGGGGGTTCTCACAATGGTTTACTAATGTCTTTTGCTACAACTGATGCAAGGCTTAGAAAGCCAACCCATGATTTTAACAAATGTAAATAACAATTCTGAAAAATGGCAAATGTGACAAGGATGTTCACCCTTCTTCTCTTTGAGTTTGAAACTTAGGCAGGCTAACCTATAAGATTCAATTCTTCAATGAATCACCAACAATGTTTGTATTATTCAATAATGATTATGAACATTCATGATTTTAAATAGGAAATGGAAAATGGTTTGATATTAAATGATTGATGATGAAAACTGCAAGACAAACAAGGACCAGTACCTTATCTATTGGGCAACAGAGTCAAATGAATACACAACTCCAAAAAATCCTCCAACTCCAAACACACAGAAACCAAGTGAAGTGCCTTACAAATCACTCTTTTCAATCCAATACCCGGACATCAAATTTGTATGCAAATCTTGAACTCTCAGATTTTGCCTCTAAGAATTAATCTCTCCTTGAAAGAAACTCATAAACAAACTCACAACTACCTTATAACTGGTGCATTAAAATTCCTTACATATTAACACACAAGAATTGAAACCAGACATACAAAGACATAAAAAAATATTGCATAGGGATTCCATTGTTCTTTATTGAAAAATCATCTAATTTTGTACATTTACAAGACAAAGTACTCAAAAAAAAAGACTCAAAAGCCAGAATACTGCCCTGCCGTGTAAAATTCAACATCCACCTTAAAATGAGAGAAAAATCAAGATATAGGAGGAAAGGGGAAAGAGCGTAAACATCAATAGAAACATGTCCTTCTCTAGAAAAATAAATCCTTCCTCTACAACTTCTTCTTTGACCTACAATGATAGCTCTAACTGATTTTGATTCCTTCTACTTCTCTAAGAAAATCATACTTTACTCTGTGAAAATTTCCTCCGTGAAAGCCCCTTTTCCAGTCTTTTAATATTTCTCAAAACTATGGAAAAGAGTATGTTAAACTTGCACATAACTTTGATTTTTTCATTTGATATACCTTTTTTATGCAAATTTAATCTTTAATTTTCACTTTATTTTGCACATATTTTAGCTTTTCATTTTTTTAAGAATTATCTTTTAATTCTTTTAAGAATTTCCCTTTATCTCTGTGAAATTTCTCTTTTATCTACATTCTTGCCACAAAATCCACCAGAAATTTCCATGTGTCATCTACTGATTCGTTGCTCCAGGCTAGGCTTAACTGCATTTTAACTCAAACCTAACCTTGGGTTAACCCTGCATAATGTAATTTCTAAGTCACTGGATAATTTGGCTAACCCTGGGTTTAACTGGCGACTTGGAAACCACCTATGTCTCCAAGTCTCTTGAAGCTTCTTACTTAACCGCCAACATTGCATGACTTGGAAACTAACCTCCCACTGGGTCACGTGAACTTTCTAACTTAACTGCCAGTTTCCAGCGACTTGGCAACTAACCACCTGTTGAGTTGCTGGCATTTGATGCTAACCATAGATTCATTTGACAACTATGCGATTGAGTGCCATGTGTCACTTGTGCTGCCTATCCACCACATCACTGCCTTTCTACAAAATTGGGTCACCTTTTGGTCATGCTAGCACAAAAATCAAGGTGTTGCACCTTCTACACACACATGGAGAGAGCCTGCGCTTCAACTTCAAAGTAGTATGAGTGTCTTTTTGCTTATAAACCTCTAGAATTTCCTATGCGGGGTCAATGTGGGATAATTATTTTTACATGTTTAAAGCTCTTAGCATATTCGCATGACCAAAATACTGGGGCCTACCACCTCATTCATACCACTGGCCAAGGGGCCCACCTTGGCTTCTTATTCAAACAACTATCTATTTGTTGTAGCATATAAAGAACTTAGAGATCCTAAACACTTTTCATGTGGGATTATTCTATTTCACTATGTGCCCAAAGTCTCCTTCCAAATGCGTGGCATTCTTTTCAATAAAACATCGGGCACTCAAAGTTTTCATAGCCTCTAATGGTTTAGAACGTAGTATCTTAGACTTTAGTCACAAACATTACAAGCATCCATAACTTCAAACATAGACATTAAAAAACATCATGTGCATACTCCTCAGAGCATAGTGCAGACCTTTCACTTTTGCTTTACAAAGCGTGGATATTTGATTTTGATCTAGCATGGATTCCTTTTCTATTTGGCACAGACTTTTGTTGAAACAGCATAGACTCTGAACTTTGGTGATAACAATGAATTTCCTTGGATCAGACAGCTCCTTCAAACAACAACACATATATCCTGGTAAACGCCAAGAAAATTCTTCCATTAACTTTTATTCTCTGGATAAACTACTCAAATAGCACAACCTCCAAACAAATTCAAAATGTATGGTGTCTCCTATTGGAATTACAATATGGGAAAGCAAGATACTAAGAGGGGGGTGAATCAGATCTTAAAACTTTTATCCTTTAAAATAAAACTGATTCACAACCACGCATAAATGAAATTGACCTATCAACTAGTAGCATCCATGAAAGTAAATAAATAACTCAAGACACAGAATTTTGGTAACCTAGAAACCCAATAAGGTAAAAATGGGGTGGGGATGACACCCACAAAAATATTCACTACTACAACAATAAAGTGTTCATGTTAGGGCTACAAAGTTTGATCACAATACGTAATCTACCTGGTTAAAGGTCTGCCTGGTTAAGAGCTACATATCATTACAATCTACCTTGTAAAAGGATTTAAAACTTACAAAAAAGTAAGCACTCGTTTAAGAGATTTAGAAAGGTCTATTAGAACCATTGTGTTAAGAGATTTCACCTGATACACTAGTTAGAATGTCTTAAGAACTGATCCTTCGTTATGCACTCTAACAGATCTTCTCTTTCCAATACCTTCTCTGATCTAATAATCTGATATGTCTTTACTTTATTGTTCACTGCTCTTTCACTCTGCTAGATCTATGCTTCTTCTATCAAAATAACCCTTTGTACATCTCTCTGTACGCATACACTTCTATCACATCTACAACACTACTCTTACACATTTTAGGGTTTAAGAAGCAATCTTAATATACTTTACGAATCTGGCATCTAGATCTAGATCAACGATCAAGATCAAATTCTTATGCCACTTAGGCATTCTAATTTTCTGATTGGCTCCATGCCACGCATTGGGATCAAATAATTAATGCATAATTAAATATGTTGAAATCATTAAATGCATGAACAAGTCGGCCCAAAATGGTTTACCTTCAAGTTTGTGCTATTCCAAACATATATGTCAAAACTATCTTGCTCGACACATTGACACTTTGGCACTTGGCATGAACATGATCAAATTTTGCTTGATTGCTGAGTCACTTGGAAACCACTATGCCAGATAGCTCAGCCTATACTAGATAGCTCAGCCATAGTGATGACCAGCTAAATTGCCTAGATAAATGACTAAGTTTGGGACACTAATGATAAAAAAAACTTAGAGATCAACAATCTCCCCGTTTGATATTAGTGGAAAAAACACACTTATCATTTCTTTATGTCCATAAAATTTTTCCTAAGTACACAACGTACTCCCCCTAAGATTATACTTCATACTCACATAATATACATGCCTTACAAAATATTATGCTTGATTCTACACATCTTTATCCATTTCCTTATCTGATTCCCCCTTGTTTTTGTCACTGATAGCTGCAGGGGTTACATCATACTTATCCAAAAATGACTTATGAAGTTGTAATGTTAGTGAAAACACTGTATCCCAACTATCCTTCACAAACTTCATAACTTGTAACTTAATTTCTATCTTGGAAGCTAGACTTACCAAACTATCTGCTGTAGAGAGATGAGAATCCCTCTTGAATAATTTGTTTGTAGCTTTAAGTTCCTTCTGTATAACCTCCAGATGAGGTACTAAGGAAATCTGAATAGTTATTAACTTTGCTCTTATTCTTCCATCTTCAGCCATAAGCTTGGCTAATCTTCTCTGTGTATGAGTCAACTTGTCAAAATTTAAGGAGCTAGAACTAGCATCCATACTCAATGTACTCCCCGTTGACTTCATATCTAGTTGCAAATTCTCAATGAGCTATTGGTTATCCTTGGTAAATAATTCTACATCACATAAATTTTTATACAAGGAATAGACATTATTTGCAACTTGTTCAAGAATACTAATAAGAGAAGAAAGTTGAACCTATTTGATAGCAATCTCTGCTGATATCTTTCCCAAAACTTTGTTCTCAAATTTTCTCTCAGACCATTGTAGCAACTTTTCATTTGCCTCAATATTTTCATCATTTACTTTTTGCACAATATGGACTAACTATTCCAAGATTTAGGTTTGTTCATTTATATCTATTATATCAAAAGAATTAACAAAAATATCTTTCATTTCATGTAATAATTCCTTTTGTTGGTGTTCCCTCTTTAGTTCCTCTTGTTTCTTCTTCCTCTTCAAAAGTTCTTGTAGAGTCTGAATCTGCTCATATGTCAAGTTATCGGTATCCCATTTAGGAATCACAATCACTTCATCCAAGGTGACACTTGGAATTGGTGACTTCCTCTTATGTGGATTATTCCTTTTGAGTTCTGAAGAGCTGATACTCGGCTCAGTTGCAGTGATATCTTTTCCTTTGTCAGTATTAATTTCAATTTATGCCTTCATCTGAGTCAAGATTACCTGCTGACTAGGTACACTTCCTATTTTGGGTGCAGTGGGAGTAGATGATGCAGAGTGTGGTAGATCTACCAACACTTGTATAGCCTCTTGTTCTATAGGCTTATTTGCAATCACTTCCATCTTATCTCCACTTTCTAAGACTATTTGTACAACCTCTAAAATAGGTGGATTTGTATTGATTACCTCCTTTTCTCCTTCTTTCTCTAACATGACCTCAGTTTCCTGAATAGGTGATTAAATACTTGTGTCTTTCAGCTCATTCTGATCCTCAGAATCCACATTACTATTTTCTCCAAGTGTAGTGTTAATGGGACTGTCCATTGTCAAATCTATAATTTGCTCATCACCTCTTTCCTTTTGGGGTTCCATTTTAGTTTCTACTTGATTTGCAGTAGTTTCTTTCTCCATTTCCTTCAGCTCTAAGTTGTCTTCACCTTTCTCATCAGCCTTCTTAGTAATTAACCCAAATATTTCTTTCCATAATATAGTGCTTTGTTGTACTACACCTTCAACATCATTCCTCAGAATTGCATAGGCTCTCTATTTGGGAATAAAATTCATTTGATATTCCTCAATGAACTTTGCTATTTGTTTCTTTGTTAAGTCAGGAATGACCTTAGCTAAAGTTCCTTCCCTTATCTAGCTTTCTGTCATTAAAGCATATTGCCATTTCTGAGACAAAATATCATATAGTTCTATAGGAACACTTTCTCTTATCTCTACAGGTTTCATTTTGAATGTTCCCATCATATCTATTAATGCTTCCTGAATCTTATTCTTGTTTACTACACTCTATTTTTTATACTTGATAAATTTGAATCCTGCTAAACCAACATTACTTCTCAGGTTCTTACATACCTCATTAATATTGGTCATTGGTTGATTTGATGTTGTAGGTATGTTGCTCGGCACATCTGTATCTATCTCCTCATCATCTTTAGACTCCAAGTATAGCTTCCTCCTTGGTCTTTTCTTAGCAAGTAGGCTTGACACAGCCTTGGTTTCAACTTGTTTTCTCGTCCCTGAGCTTCTCTCCCCAATATTCTTCTTTGTATATACTTTTGTTGTCTAGGCAAGAGATGATGTCCTATCCTTGGCCGATTAGCAACATGAGGGGTAGCCTTAGGTTTAGCTTATCTTTGTTTAGATGCCCCAAAAAATAGTGGCTGCTTCCCTTTACCTTTCACAATGACCTCCTCAGGTTCACTTTCCTCTTCTTCTTCAGTAGACATATCTTCTCCTTGTCTGGTTGACAACCCCAAAGGTGCATCCTCTACTTCTTCATTACTCTGAATTCCAACCATCTTCTTCAGATTTTTGACAATTTTCTTCCTCTTTCTCTCCATAGTGCCACCCTTTAGATCCATAGTGATTCTGGACTTAGCTTCTTCATAGTTTCCAAAATGTTTCACTGTACTATCAATCTCTTCTGCCAATAAAGTTGTTATTGCTGCACATGTCTCATCAATGTTTACTTCATAAGATAATGGCCTCAACCATGATACCCTTGGCACTACTGCTTGCACATAGGTGTAATCTATGTTTACTAGGAAACAAACATCCTCATAATTTTTTTCAACTAGTGAACTGGGAATTATACTCGTTAATCTCATCTTTTTCTTGAATTCCACAAAATATGTTCCCATAAAATTTTCAAAATTATCACCTAATTGCTGAATTAATGCATTGATTTGCTGAGTGATAGGTCTGTTTGTTTTCCACACTATGTTTCCAAAAGAAGGAAATGTATTCTGTATGTAGAAGAATATGCAAATGAGAAGAGACCCAAACTTACATATTGAGTTCTTTGCCTTCCTGATTGAAGAAAGGTTCTTGACTAGTTGCATTAGTTGAAGCTCGGCAAGGTCATAAATGTGATCTTTCTTTACAATTTTCCAAGCCTGGTCGACTGCAATGCAGGGGAAACTGTCCAGTCGGCTTGACTGATAAAACTTATGAGCTATAAGCCTCACTGCAAAATCAAGCTCCAAATCTGTAATTGTGGATATCTTCATCCCTCTTTTGTTCCAAATGGCTCCAGTGAATTCTTCAATGTTTTCCTTGCTCTGGCATTTCATAGTTTTCTTCTTGTTTAGAATTGGATAACCTGTTACTCGATGAATGATCTCCCTTGTTATCTTGACTAGTCCATTCTCTATCCATATGTTCATGTCATGTACACAACTCAGAAAAATATTGATCCATTCCATTCTGAATTCTCTCAAAAAGTCTAGGGCACAAGTTAACCCTCTCTCAGCTAAGTGTTTATGTTCAACTTTTAGGGCTCTATCTGTGTATAATTTGTTGTAAGATGCCCTAAGCTCATGATCTCCAACTTTTCTTATCTTACACATGTAGCATGACTTGATATCATGGATCATAAGTACCTTTGGTGGAATTGACGATAGGGCTCCAGTCAGACCACCCATGATGGTGCTCTCAAGAAATGCTTGGAAATTAGGAGGCGCACATGTGTCTCTCCTTACTAATTGAATGTTTAGAAACTCCTTCTCCATTCTCTTAGCTGGTGGAGAAGAACTTGCGGCCATTTTCTCCAAAAAATAGGGTTTCAAGGATCACAAACAGAGTACCTCGACAAGTAACAAAATTTGCACTTTCCACTGAAGAGGTTGCCGACAACACGCTGTAGAAATCTTTGAAAATATTTGCTGAGCTCAAGTTCAAAAATGTACAATCACTCTTACAAAATTCTTAACTGCATGGTGAGAAGAAATGAAATAGCTCTTCCCTTTATATAGGCTCCAATGGTCCAAAGTTAGGTTAGCTTAAATTTTCTTTCCGTTGAGTGAGTGCCAAACAACTGTCCTTGGACGACTCTCAAAATTCACTTTCCACTCAGTCGTCAAACAAAACTTACTCGACATACATTAGAAATATACTATTGCTCGACACCTATAGTGCATTTTGACCTTGCTTGCTACATAACTCACAATATGTCTTGATGCATCTTATCATATGAAAATATGGACTTTTGTACTTTTATATGTTAGGAACTGATAAAATATATGAAATATAAACAGAGTTCCATACATACCTTTCTTTGCTTAATTAGTGATGATGGGATCACCTGATCCATTGGATTGGGTGACCTTGGCTTCAGTAGCTTCACTGCTACAAGGTTCTTCTTTCCTTATCCATTTTTGGTTCATCTGTGCTCTAATCTGCTCAACAGTGGGAGCAGGTACCCTTGTTTTGTAATCTCTCCTAGTATGACCAATTTTCAAACAGCTATAGCAAACTAGGCTTCCATTCATCCAACTCTTAGATTTACCCCTGAAATGTTTCTTTATGAAGTTTTCTGGAACATGTCCATACTCACCACAGTAATGAAAACTATGCCATGTGTTGTAATCCCAATTGTAAGTGTTACCCTTCCTTGGTGCTTTTTCTTGTGTCTTTGATGTCCATTGTTGTTTAGCATTAGATCTGCAATTTTGTTCTCTACATCCAAATTTCTTACATTTTTAACAATACCCATTGAATCTAGGTGTGGGAGGTGCTTTATTTTCCTTTTCCCAACATTCATGTGCTTGATGTCCAAACTTCTTACAGTTAAAGCAATAACCATTGAACTTAGGTTTAGGATTGGGCTTACCATTCTTCCTTCAATAGATGTTTGTTGTGTGTCCTGATTTACCACAGTGATGGCATTCAAGCTTGTTTTTCTTTGACTTAGCATTCCTCTTTTCACCATCTTAGATGATTCTCATTTCTCAGTAGATGTCTGTTGTTCAGTGTGACCTAATCCAGAAGTGTCTTTAGATCTCCTTGATGCTTCCATCAGATTCTCAAAATGAGTCAAAGCTTCATTGGGTCTATTCAATATTTCATTCAGTTCTTTCTTAGATCTCAATTCATTTTTCAATTGACTATTCTCAGATCTCAGATTCAAAATTTCCATGTCTTTCCTACTAATCTCCTAATTTGCAAGTAGCAGTTGATTCACCATGTCAACCTAATTGTTTTTTGTCATTTGTACTTCATGTGTCCTTTCATCAAGTCTGGCAGATGTCATTCTTTTTTCTTCTTCAGCCATAGCTTTGTCATCTTCAACTTTCTTTGTTTGTTCCACTACTTCACATAGTATTACTATTTGCATTTCTTGTTCTCTTTTCAGGTTTCTGACTTATTCACACAATGTATTGTTCCTTTCTAGTTGATTTGCAATTGCTACATCACTCTCAGTAGATTTTCCATTCTGAAATAGATTTGCAGTGTCTTCTTCCTGGTAATGAGTATCATTCATTTGTTTGGCCAAATCTTTCCTTGCTTGCAAGGACTTCTTCAGTTCCTATCTTGTAGTTTCAAGTTGATGTAATGCTAGCTGAATTTCAATCTTTTGATTCTCAATGACTTTACCCAATTTGTAAATCTCCATCTCAATATCTGTACTCTCAAGCTGATTAAAAACTTTTGTAGGAGAACTGCACTCTGATAGAAATTGTTGGAAATACAACATGGGAAAGAAAGATACTAAGAGGGGGGGTGAATCAGATCTTAAAACTTTTATCATTTAAAACAAAACTGATTCAAAACCATGCATAAATGAAATTGAACTATCAACTAGCAGCATCCATAACAGTAAATAAATAACTCAAGACACAAAATTATGGTAACCCAGAAACCCAATAAGGTAAAATTGGAGTGGGGATGACACCCACAAAAATCTTCACTACTGCAATAATAAAGTGTGCCCGTTAGGGCTACAAATTTCAATCATAATATGTAATCTACCTGGTTAAAGGTTTGCCTAGTTAAGAGCTACAGATCATTACAATCTACCTTGTAAAATGATTTAAAACTTACAATAAAGTAAGCACTCGACTATGAGATTTAGAAAGGTCTGTTAGAACCACTCTGTTAAGAGATTTCACCTGATACACTGGTTAGAATGTCTCAAGAACTGATCCTTCATTATGCACTCTGATGCTGATAATAAATCTTCTCTTTCCAATACCTTCTCTAATCTAATAATCTGATATGTCTTTACTCTGATGTTCACTACTCTTTCACTCTGCTAGATCTATGCTTCTTCTATCAAAATAACCCTTTGTACATCTACAACACTAGTCATACACATTTTAGGGTTTAAGAAGAAATCTTAATATACTTTACGAATCTGGAATCTAGATCTAGATCAACGATCAAGATCAAATGCTTATGCCACTTAGGCATTCCAATTTTCTGATTGGCTCCATGCCACGCATTGGGATCAAATAATTAATGTGTAATTAACTCCATTGAAATCATTAAATGCATGAACAAGTCAGCCCAAAATGGTTTACCTTCAAGTTTGTGCCATTCCAAACATATATGTCAAAACTATTTTTCTCAACACATTGAGACTTTGGCACTCAACATGAACATGATCAATTTTTTTTGGATTGTAGAGTCACTCGGCAACCACTATGCCGGATAGCTCAGCCTATACTAGATAGCTCAGCCGTAGTGATGACCAGATAAACTGCCTAGATAAATGACTAAGTGTGTGACACTAATGATAAAAAAATTAGATATCAACATCTCCTTGGTGTTTAGTGCTGATGTTTATGCATTTTAAAATGCTGATACTTTTGGTTTAGTAATCCAAATGCTCCCTCCATATGTGGAGATTTGTACTAAGATTTGTGCTTCCCTCCACATTGGCATTGAAACACAACACATTGCTTCACATTTGTGCGGGGTCTCTCTGGTTCACTGTTAGCACTGATTGCAATTATTTCCATGCATAGACCTTTCCACATAGTAGTGCGCAGACTCCTACATTAAAAACATGTGCTTTGGGGTTTGGTGCTGGCTTTATTTCATTTAAAACACTGATTCACTTCTTTAAAATAGCATGGGCACCTTCATTTTTCTAGAATATAATCTAATATTCACTTGGATCACAAGATCTTGAGCTGGTGGCCATTAAAACAACTATTTATAATTCTGCAAATGAATTTCATTAACAACTGGCCCCTAGGAATGGCTTGACAAAGTGATCTGGGAATCTCCTAGAAACATGCAATGCGGGACATGTACTCACTCCCAATATTTTGAATAAAAGCATAACACAGTTTTGAAAAACACCTTGGGCCTTGTGAGAAATCCATGTTCAAAGTTGATCACTTCATTACTGCCATACAACTGAAAATTGAAGAGAGAATAATCTGGGCTCAGAATAGCCCTTGCAAAATTAGCAAAATATATCTCAGGTCTTTGCTACTATATGCGGGGAAACAATTTCATATAGAGAGTACAGATTCACCACCATCATCTTTTGAAACCCATTTGATACAAAACTTCAGTCCTTTGAAGATGACTGTTTAGTACATGCAATTCTGTGTAACAATGCAAATCTGCATAAACTACCTTTAAATTTGATTTCATAAACTCATCAAATAAAACTCTTATAATCTGGAACCTGGGATATGAATTCACCTTCATACAAGGAATATGAATCTTCCATCAAGTTTCTCTGAAAAGTGACTAATCAATCGGTATTAATCTACAAAGTCAAAACTTTTACACTTTTTGAATTTAATTTCACTAAATTATGTAGAAATCTGATTCAGAATCAAGCGGGAAAACTAATTAGATGGATTGGCATAATTCTAAAACTCTTCAGGAGGGTACATCTCCATTTTTCCAATGTAGAAAAAATTTAAATTAGGCTTGACCCTGAACCGGGTGCAAACAGGGAAACCACACAGTATGCTACTCAGAAATCTGCATTTGACAGTTTGGTACACTGATAGAAAATGAAAACAAGATGAGCTTAGAAAATTGACCAAATGGACTTGTCTTGACCTGAAGATGGAGAATAAAGAAATATTTAACCTCTATAATACAATTCAAAAGGAATTTTTTCAATTAGGTCACAAGGTTAAAAGCTACAATCAGTCAAACAGGGTCATTCAGAATGTTGGACAGAACAAGGAAACAGGTTAAATCTGTAGGACCAACTTTGGGGAATTCAAAAACCTACCAAACAGACTCAAAAAGGATTGAGCTTTGAAAAATAAACTCTCTGATATACATATTAAAAAATACCAAAGTGGCGGGCCATGAAACTTAACAGGATGCAAGATATTCAAATGCAATCAGGGCCTGCTACAACAAACTTACACTTAGGCAAAATATAGATTTAGACAAGTGCTCAAAACAAGACATCATGAAACAACTTGAAACTTGAATCTGATGACCTAAGATGTCTTCAAATGTTAGAACAAGGATAATGGACACTTGATGTGCATGTTGGACCTGGAGACTTCATCTGGGAAAATAAGCACAAAAGAAAATATAGGGTTTCAAACTACAAAATTTTAACATGGTACTTCAGAAACCCTTACTACATTTTTTTAGTCGCAACATACTGAGCCCACAAATCTTACAACCAATAATTCTATTACAAAGTGTTCTCAGTAATGAACAAAAATAAGCATTTTCAATGCTTGGATAGTTCCAGTTGTATCTCTCAATAATATCTTTCAACCTCTGATCTTGTATCTTCCATAAATCATCTCCAACATCTCTTTCCACATCTTCGCTCTACAAAATGTTCTTCATATATATGTGTTACATCATTTAGTCACCTCTCAAATACAATACAAAATAGAATAAATACTTATACAAAAAGTAAATATAATTTCGACGACCTTGTACTACCAAAGTATAGGTAATTCATAATAACAATCCAACTTGGCACATTTGGATTCTATCTTATACTCCCTCAATCATCACGACTGTTCATCTGCTCTATTTCACTGTTCCACTGTCTTCACATGTCGTCAAAACACTCTAACTCTCTACAATCAACACCAAAACACAAGTGACCTTAATTTAAGGTCATACATATCCCAAAGTGTCTTCCTCTTAGCTCACAAGTCATCAACTATCATATACAATCTTCGCTATCCAAAATAGCACTGTTATACTCTATACTTTTATTTCTATACGTAGTCATTTTCAAGACAGTATCTCCAAAACTGTTCTTAACTCCAAGCGATCATCATATCAGATGTTTTTCCATAAATGAAAACCCTCAAGTATCTCATATCACACCAAAAACATCACTTTCCAACAATCTCTCCCTTTGGAATTAATGGCAACACTTAGAAAAAAATGACTAAGTGTCCCAACAAACACTAACTATTCTCTTCTCGTATTTTTCTTCTTTTCTCATTTTTCTTCTCTTCTCCCCCTTTGACATCATTGGAAAAGGTGTGCCCAAAATTTATAGACAAAAATGTCAAATTTAGTGCTTGCTCACCATGTTTAGAACATCTTGAAAGGAATCTTCCAAGATCTTCACTTCTTCATTCTATGAATCTATCAACAATTGACTAACATGTATTAGTCCATTCAATGCATATGATGAAGTCTCTTCTGCTTTCAACTCTGTGGGCATACAAATTTGTCAATGAATCTGCAGTCTTCTCCATATTCGATAAATGAACTTCAATAATTGATAGCTTGGGAGTGATTAGACTCTTGAGAAAAAAAAAGCTTGTCATTACTCTCCCTTTTTCTATATCCAAGACATTCAAATTATCAAAAAAAATTGATACCTCTTTGTCCATCTCCAATATAGATTGTGAGGAGGTCTCACAATTGTCCATCGTGCTATCCACAGTAGCCTTGTCCTTCGCTACAATGTCTTCAATATTCTAAATATGTTTGATAGGGTTCATATAATAGCTGTATAACATCCTTCCACGTGTAACAAACTTTGGCCTTTGATGTAGCTGATATCAGAATTCCCAAGTCCCATGAAATAGATTGACATACTTCCTTCAACTTATTCTCTATGATGAACTATAGCTGATTGAATGTTTGAAGATGACAAAGTTGATGATCAATGAGATGCAAAAACTTAATACAAGACATTAAATCAGTTAATGTATTGTATTGTCATTAATGTCAACTTGATATGGTATGATTACTCATATTCATATTGTCACAACATTTAAATATCTGAAGAGACAAAGTTTTTTTCGTCGGTAATCATGTACATTGAGTGACAAAAAATCTTGAGGGACAGTGAACCCAGAGCAATAGAAGTTCAAAGTGTTTGATGCAGGAGCATATTGGGTCATTGGCAATCCTTCTCAACCAAAAAAGATGTTTACTTTGTTTTGTAGTTTGTCTTCTGTTTCTCAGGTTCTTTCTTTACCGACGAGTCTCAGTGATCTCTTTACCAACGCATTTTTTCTTCTGATGCTCAGGTATGCTTTTACTGACAAATTTTGGTGATCTCTTTACTGACAGGTTTTATGATTCTCGGGTTTGTCCTTACAAACAATTTGCTATTTTTGGTGATCATCTTCCCAAGATATTTATCCTGATTTGGCCAACTTCTACATTTAATTTCTGTTGCTGAATTAATGTGGGGTCTCTCATTGGGATCTGTGTGGACTTAAATTTGGGTCTCTATTAGGAATTTGAGCGCTGACCTCTTTGGTGGACTCTTGTATATATTCTTTTGTATGTTCTTAGTTTAGGTAGCAGTCTTAGAGAAAGAAATAAAATGTTTGGATATTGAGATCAAAGGTTTGTGATCTCTGTTGTATGAAGGTTAATCTGTAATTCATTTTTATGTATATGGATGAAACTGGGAAGGCCTTTCAACCTGACATGTAATGATTTTGAACAAATTAATAGAAAGGATCCCTTCTCTTTCTTCTCTCACTGTGTTGTTTTTTGGCTTCTGCATTGGTTCTGCAAGGTGGTTTGGTAGTTGGGAGAGCCCTTGGCCCCTACTCCTTATTCTCCTTGCATCACGTGGTATCAGAGCATTGGTGAGATCTAAGTTCCTTCTTATAAACCCTAACCCTAGCTAGTATTTGTTGACGGGGTTTTACTGACCGATTCCACCAATAGTCATAAGTTGTCACTGGGTATCGGGGGTACCAGCCAACTCCGCCTGTAAAAGGTTATACGAGGAAGTTAGATTCCCTGGGCCTCCAAGCACCTGGGTGTCGGGTCACGACAATGCAGGGCTCGGTTGGGGAGAGGTGACTATTTTCAAGGGGGATAGCTGGTTTCTTCAACTCGTTCTCTCTAGAGATTCTGTAAGGTGAGGTTTCTCCAAGCATTCTACACTTAGCAAATAAAATGAAAAAAGATCCTGCAGGGTTAGAAATACTTCATCTAACTATAGTTATGCTTAAACATTCAAGATATCAATAATACTCTGATATACTACACTAAATATCAAAGAAATACGCAACCATCAGCTAGTATTTTATCAGTAGCAAGGGAAAGGAGGTCGTTAATCTACTTGACATATCAGAGTAGAAGACATAAAGAACATGAAACATAAAATACCATTAACCCAAAAGTTTGAATGCCAACAACATCATTGCAAAGAATTCTCCCTTCTTCATTAATGTTTCTTCCAGCAAGCACTGGTGCGTGATACAATGGTGGCTCCAGGGGAACATCTAACTACTGAAAGTGAAACAATGGAGCATTGAGCTCTACAACTGAAATGAAGAATTTCTTTTCTATTACTGTGGACAACAAAATCATCAATTTCACCGACCCTTGGAAATGGGCTGGTCTTATTATTTATACACATTTTCTTCTAACCCTAACCCTAACCCTTTTTTACATCATGTTTCAATAAAATACAATATCCAGGGGCTGGTACTACCTATGCCACCCTACAAAAATACTTAAGACGAAATAGGCATGACATGTCAGAAGAATGAGACAAGAATATACAGCGGAAGAATTAGCCTTGAGAAGAGAGCCAGGAAGGAGAAGGAAGAAATCATATCCCCGAGGACCGAGGCTACATGTTTCATAAATGGGAAATGTGACGCCCTATCTCTAATGTGCTAGGTGTACCTCTGAAATAGCACCTTGAGAAGACCATCTATCAGAAAACCAATTGTTGAGCCGACTCCCCCTTGATGTAGTCAACTACCTTCTGATAGTCTTTATTAACCACTTTTGAAAGTGATCGGTCGACCTCAGGGACCGGGACATGGATCACTTAAAAGAATACAAAATTTGGGATCCGGGACTTCGAGATCTGGGAGCTTAAGTTCTAAAAGAATAAAGAATATAAAATGTTTGGGTTTTCTCTGGCCTCTAAAGAAACTTTATGATTTCTTGTTGTCATTGAATGTTTGGAGAAGGCAAGAGATTTTATCCTCATCAATCTCTTTAAGGAAGGACCGTCGATACTTAGTTGCCTCAATCTGCTCTCCAAGCTTTGGAAAATTATCCTTGAACTCATCAACCATTTTTGCCGCATCATGACCACTAAGGATCATGTGAGTTAGCCCTATCATTTGGGTCCCATCCAGTCCCTCTAGAGATTGGTATTTAGACTCCATCAATTTGTCAAATTCTCCTAGGACGTATTCCTCCGGGGTGCACATATCGACACTGAATAGGTCTGCTCTGGAGACCTTTGTCACAAATGCCTTTTACATATTTGCAAAATATTGTACTATGTTGACTTTGTTGTGCAGAGCCCCTACCAGTTGCTTGAGCACCTCCAATGTGAGGTCAATTCTAGAGTGTTGGGTTCTCACGAAGTCAAATGATTCTTCTCCTAGAATCTCAGATTCTAAGACCATCTCTTACCCGAGGTTGAGGAGCTCCTCCAACTCTACCTTCCAAGCCTCGTAATTTTCTATGTCACCCTCCCATAGGTCAATGAGAGAATTCACCTAGTGCAGAACATGTCGTGCCGTGTACAAATCTGGGAGGGTGGACACTAGGAAATACCAGGTGTTTCCTACTTGCAAGGCGACCCACTCATCGACCGCCTGGGCCTTTTTTCTTCATTGCTCGAAGGGAGTCAATGTCACTTTTTGGTAACGGTGCTTTATACATGGAGGTCTCCAGAGGAAAGGCACTAATGGGTTGAGCCAACTTAGTAAGCAACCCCATGAGGTTTGTTTTCTTTTCCTTCTCTGATTTGAGCCTTTGGGCCTCCTTTTCATATCTAGCCTCCACCACCTTAGCCACCTCTTTTAACAGGTCCACTTTGCCCTGTTTACGTCTCTTTCCCAGTGATACATCTTCAATGTTATAATATCTGGGCTCTATGGTTGCTTCATCGGCGTCTAGGGGAGGTGTTGCAACAATAGAAACTATTTCTCTGCCCGACCTGGTTCAAAGAGTATGAATCATCTGGGCTTTCTTGGCCTTTGGTGGGGCCTAGACCTGAGCCATCATTTCAGCTAGTGAGAGAGGAATTCCAAGAGTAGATGGAGCCTTTCTTTTCTTTCTCTCCACTAACCACTGAGGCGGCAGGGGTGGCTTTTTCACCAAAGTCTGTTCTTTTGGTTCTTCCTCGGTGCCTTGCTGTTGTTCCTCCTCAATGGTGTGGTTCCTCCTCAGTGGTGCTGGGAGGATGCCACTGACTACTTTATTTGTTCTTTTATGGGGACTTCTTGCACAGGAGGAGTTGTATCTATTTCTTTCCCTTTATCCACTCTCTGCGAAGAAGTCCCGGCCCCCAGAGTTAACTTTGGCACTGGCTAGACTACCCTGCAGGCACTCTTGGGGCACACCTTCTTGAAGTATGCATGGCTTCACTCGACCACCTCTCGGGTGAAGTCCTCAATTGTGTGCCCTTCCTGGGCATCCCAATTTACCAGTGGGAGGGCCATTGTATCAATCCGATTTTCTTTGTACTAGGGATCGATCGTGGGGCTAACGTCTGAGAAGTTCTCTGGGAACCTCCAGAGTTTCAATCTTTCCATCATGCCTGCTGTCATCCTAACGTAGTGCCAACTCCGCACCTCCATGTCATCTTGGAAATCTTACCAAAATTCCTCCATATGGTAGTGATGGGGCTCCGAAGCCTGGGGAAGTGTCGCTGTAATCTTGCTGTGTAGATCAAAATTCTTCCATGTCAAGTAGAAATCTTCCAGGTTGTAGCTTTTAAGCTCGTTATCTGCCTCTTTTGCAGCGGCTAGACTGCATGAATAGTTCCCACAAGTGATTGGGAATGGAATATTGGTTACCTTTTTTAAGGAAAATAATGCATGTAACTCCATCATCTGCCGACAGCATTCCAAGAGAATGATCTTGTCCCCACAGTGCTTGGGAAACAAGTAGGGTTTTTCAGAGAAGTCAGTAACCCTAATATAAGTGTGTTGTTAGAATTAGATGTAATAATGTCTGTAGCTTTGGACTAAATTCATCACCTCTATCGATAGGTGATACCCTGCATCCCGGGTGGGTGTTAGCAGGTGGTAGTAAATGAAGGCATCATTTACCTAGCAACAACTTGGGAAGCTGGCCTCCCATTAAACCTGTGGGAAATTGGCCCACGGTGCCTTTTGTCCTGGGCCAATTCCAAGCACACTGTCTGTAAGTAGCAGATGGGCATGGGGCCTCTGCTGCGCCAGGGCCCAGAAAACATAAGAAGTCATGTAAATTTTTTTTTTCCTGGCTAGTTGGAGGAACTGAGATTAAACATGGTTTGAAATTATAGCTACCCAGTCAAAGTACCCTCCCTTAGTGGAGATGTCGAGGAGGAAGTAATACATCCATGGAGTGAATTCCTAGGCAGAGGGTTGCCTAAAGACTCAGGACAATGCTATCATTCCCATCTAGATGCTCTCTTTGAACTCAGACCTGGGAATCTCTATCTTCATCCTCTTAGGGTCCCTCTTCAGGACCTTGAGCCAGTGATTGTTCATATATATCTAGGTGGCCTCCTCCAATTGCATGAATTGGGCCAAGGAATTTGAACTTGTAACCATAGAAGGTTTTTCAAATTGAGGGATCCCCAGACCTACCTGGAATGTGTCAGGGTTGAGAGATACTAGAGGAGTAGGGTACCCGGTGGGTTTTGCAGCTGTGAGCATAACAGCCTAGACAGAAGAGTTGTATTTAGCAGCCATCGTTAGAATAAGCTTTGGAGATTGTATAGAGCATGGGAAACAAGCCACCTTAAGAATCCCAGAGTCCTTGGCATTGATGGCTAGCTGATCTCCACCTGTCGCTAGATGTACACCATTTTCACTAAGGCCTGCATCTCGGGCCATGTCCCGACACTAGTGTTGGTAATGAGTTTAACTTTAGACTCGATCTTTGAGCCCATGATAACACTGTCCTTCACAAACTTCATGCTTAGGGGAAAATTCTCCAAATCCCTTTCTATTTTGGATTTAACAGCTGCTCTGGTAGCTGTCATGGAAGGTAGTTTCAGACTTTCGGGTGGTGAGGATGCAGATGCTTCAGACATGTTTGAAAGTGTACTATGGAAAAATGTAAGGCAAAGTGACCATCAGAATGCATTAATAAATAAATACTCCAGGGTCTGGAGATCTTACCACCGTGAAGTCTGCTTTCCCTGAAAAGTTAGCTTCATTCAAAAATTCCAGAAAGCACATACATATTATGAACTTAGGAATTTGACTGATCATCTGGGTCTGAGAATTTTATCACATTTGGTAAGAAGGACACGGGATGGATGATGGTAGGAGATCTGGAGTGTGGAGAAGTAACCGTTGGTGAAGATGTGGAAAAAGGCAAACCGTCAGGCCCATGTGGGTGCCACGTGGGTAGATAATAAATAGGAGTTATTGCGATGACGACGGAGCCAACTGTCCAAAGGCGCAAAAAGTGAAGGCCACTTAGATGAATTTAAATGCGTGCATGGGACATAAATGAGGGCCAGGCTAGTTTTATGAAGGAGAGAGAAAACTACCTATTTGAAACCAGCCGAGAGCCGAGTTTCAAACAGGTGGTATTTTGTTCAAAACAAGCTTACGGGTGGAAAACCAGCGACACAGGCAACTCGACTAGCTTGCTAAACTATCTGGAAGGATATGCATAGGATATACATAGGAGCCGAGGGATATATACACAGGGAACAGAGGGATATATAACAAATATACACCAAAACTTACATATATACACCACAGAATGACATCTGTGGGAAACCAGACAAAGCATAAAATATATATAGCTTCCTACACTATTTACAGGCTAACTACACCTGCATAGAGGGTGGACAACCCTCTGGCAGAGCCGACCCACCAACGGGCGGCAAAACCAGAAAGAAACAAAAATAACAAAAACAGAAGAAAGAAGCAAAGACAACCAAAAATAGAAAGAAAACACACCAGACAGAAGGAAAACCAAAGGGAAAAAGAGGCACCAACCTGAGAACACTGAAAGGAGAAGGAAAGAAACCTCCATGGAAGCTCTGCAACATCTACAACTGTCAAATGATCACAACTTGCCACTACAAAGCACTCATGATCACTCAAAAATGATGGAAGTATTTAGCACTGATTATCATTAAATCTCTGCGAATTGCTCTAAAATCACTCTGATTTCTTGAGTGTTTAATCGTGGTAAATGTGAAAATGATAGGTAACTTCTGTTTATACCCGTGGTAAAAATAAATCCACCTCTCCATTAGCAAACTCCGGACAGCCAGACCTCTGGACTCTGGGCCCAGGGATTCCTCGCGGCGATATCACCTTAAGGAAAGAGAACATCATGGAAAATAATCCCAGAGTCTGGAATCTGGTTCCCGACAGGACAAAAAACTCCAGGATCAGGGTCCCGGAGGCACAAGAAACCAACAAAACAAAACATTACAGCGGGGAAGAAAACCTTGGAGAAAGAAAACAAAAGGATAAAGACAAGGCAAGAACCACAAGCAAAAGCAAAAATGGGGACCCAACATTTTGCACACAAAATGTAGGGACGGGGATGCAGGGCATAAAAAATGGTGACTATCTGGGACAAATGCCTTAGCACATTTGAGATCTATAGAATCTCTGGTTAGAAACACTAGAACAAGTCACTATTCTGAGTGTCTGACAAGCAAGGAGCAACATATCTGAGAGAATCTGACCACATGGGATCCATTCCATAGTCTTCCATCAGTGGTGGCATGTGTTCTTGGGAAGGAGATCAAGCTGATGACCTCTGGGAGGATTAGAGAAGATGCACTAATTACATTGAACCAGTCATCCAATTTTCTCATTTCTCCCAGAGACCGGAGATTCGTCCTGCTTTCCTTTTTCTTTTGCTCATTTCTAGGTGGGAAGGCGGTACTTCTTTCACCATTAATCTCAAGCTTAGCTAATTTTAATGGTGGTACTTCTTTCACCTTTCCACCTATATTTATATGTTGAAGAGGGGATAAAAATCTAGACCCGAAAAGAATTCCTTAAAGTTTTAGACTTGGGTCAACCAAACAGTACAACCGATCTACCCTTGGCGTGTCCGATTACTTATTCCTTATATTTTTTTGTTCACTGATTGTCAGACCTCTGGAGATAAAACCCAATGGAGATTGCTCAAAATGTGTCACCAAACCTATAAAATAGCTCTGGAGACCAAGCCAGTTCCGCTATGCTAAAGATAGATTCTTAAGTTTACCATGCTACAGACATCATACCAGAGACCAAATTTTATGCGAGGCATTCCAATCCTTACAAGATAGAGAAAAATGTTGGGACCCAAAAAGAAAACCAGAAATGAAAACAAAAACCACCACAAGAGGACTACCCTAGAGGGCAGCTGACAAGGCTATTTACAAGATGCAGTACCTCCCAACAAGGCACCGGGAAAGAAATATTTACAAGCAAAAGGCTTTACATAAAGTACAATTTCAGACAAACTTACACTATTTAAAGTAGTGTTTGAGAAATTGTCCATTGACAGGCAATGGGATAGGTTCCCCAGTCATGGTGTTAAGGTGGTAAGTATTTTCCCCATAGATTTCTGAGATTAGATATGGTTCGAGCTAGAGCCGTTGGAACTTGGTATGCTTTCCTTTCTTTTCCCAGGCCTTGTCCCACAATAGGACCAAGTCTGAAATCTGAAAAGCCTTGTATTGGGCTCTGCAGTCAAACCATCATTTTACCACTACTTGATGATGCATGAAATGCTCAAGGGATGCGTCTTGCTATTCTTCCACTCACACCAGATTTAAGAGCCAAACCTCCACAATATTGTCCATGTTGCTGAATTCTTGCATAAACTGTAAAACTGGGATCTGTAAGTTAATCAGGAATACAGGGTTCTAGCCATAAACCAAATGGAATGGGAATGTTCCTAGGGTGGCCTTAATTTGAATGTGATGTGCCCAGAGGGAAAACTTTAACTTTTGATGCCAATCCTGGGGATTCCGTTCTAGCAGGTGTTTGATCACTTCATGTAGATTTTTATTAGTAGATTTAGCAACGCCATTCCCCTAGGGGTAATAGTTGCTAGAAAAATTCAGAGTGATCTTTCAGTTATAGGTCCACTCAAGTAATTGCACCAAAGAAAATGCTGAACCATTGTCACATACCAAAGGAAAGGGCATTCCAAACCTTGTGACGATATTTTCTTTCAAGAATTTGATAACTACGTCTGCCATGTTATTTTTGCACGGTATAGCCTCGAACCATCGGGTGCAGTAATCGGTAGTAGTGAGAATGTATCAGTGGTTGGAAAATGAGTTGGGGTTGATTTTCCCGATGAAGTCAAATTCCCATTGGGAAAAGGGCCTAGCCTCGAAGACTGGTTGTAAATGCATAGCTGGGTTACACTCATGATGCGCTGCGGTTTGGTAAGTGTGGCATTTTCTAACATGAGTGTAAACATCTTTGAATATACAGGGCCACTAGTATCTGGCCTGAAGGATCTGATGGGTAGTGGCATCGACTGAGTCATGCCCGGTTCCAAATTGCCCGTGAAATTTATCAATCACTTTTATAGCTTGGTCTCTATCGATGCACCAAAGGTACACTCCCTCATAGTTCCAGCGGTAGAGTGCAAAGTTTTTAATCATGAAGTGGGCACTTTTCATCCACAAGGTGTGACATTTATTGGGAGGTAACCCCTTTGGGAATTTGTTATTTAGTAGAAAATATACCAAATCGGTATACCACGGGTCTCGAGTGATGGAATCCACTGTGTAAGCTTGACATTCTATGCGGGGAGTCTCTTCTGCCATTGCTCGACTCAGTCCCTGGCCTCAGACTATCTTCATGGGCTGCATTTCTAAGTCATATTCCTAGAGGATGGCCATCTATTTCCCCCGTCTTTTTCCCAACTCGCTCTACATCAGTAGAGACTTCACGGCTTGGTCCAGAATGATAACATGTACCTTGTTCCAGAGAATGTAATGCCATAATTTCGTCACGGCATGAACTAGAGAAAAGGCTTGTTTTCTAGTGATGAATACTAGAATTTGGCATTCTTGAAGGTGGAGCTCATGAAAGCTATTGGTCGTTCTTCCCCTTCAACCTTTTGAGTCAACACTGCCACGACAGAATGCGGTGAAGCAAAGGAGTAAATGTAAAATGGAAGGGAATAGTCTTGACTAGCCAGGACGGGTGCTTCCGTTATTGTCTGTTTGATCTAGATGAATGCCCACTTTGCTTCAGGACTCCACTCAATCTTGGTATCATTTTTCATCATCTCATTGAGTGGTTTGACTATTTCAGTGAATCTAGTGATGAACTGCCAGACGAAGTTGATCTTTTCAAAGAAGGATCGCATCTCTTTCTTGTTGCCAGGCATTTGTAAGCTTAGCAATGCTTCAACTCTCTTAGGGTTGATGGCTATGCCCTTCTCGGAGATGATATGCCCAAGAAACTTCCCTTTGGTGACCCCAAATATGTACTTCTTGGGGTTGAGGGATATTCCATACCGGTGACATCTCTCACAGATCTGAGTGAGATGGGTGAAATGGTCACGCTTATCCCAGGAAAAGATGGTCAAATCATCCATGTAGATGATTATGCACCAATTCACAAGGCCCTTGAACGCAATGTCTATGGCCTTGTGAAATGTGGCCCCTGCATTAATCAAACCAAAGGGCATTCTCCTGTATGCAAACGTTTCCCACTTGGTGGTGAACACTGTTTTCTCCCGATCTTCATAATTAACCATGGCCTGGTTATATCCAGAGTACCCATCCAAGAATCACATCATCTAGGATCCATTCACTATCTGTAACACCTCATCCAATGAAGGGAGAGGGTGATTATCTTTCTTGGAGGCCTTATTCAAGTTTCAAAAATCCACGCAAAGGTAGATCTCACCGCTCTTCTTTTTCACAGGGACTAGTTTGGAAACCCATGTAGTGTGCCAGATTGGGAAGATTATCTAGGCTGACAGCAGTTTTTCTACCTCTTGACGAATCAGGGGCTCGATCAATGGGTTGACCGGTCGTTATTTTTTCTGAAAGGGCTTAGCATCAGGTTTCAAGGGAATAGTATGAGTCATAATGGAAGTGTCGTATATTTTCAAATCCTCATAACCCCATGCAATTACATCTATGTATTCTCAGAGAGCTACAAGAATCTTTTCCTTCTCCTCAGGGGAGCAGGAGGTGCCAATGTGGATTAGCTTTTCTTCACCGGTCTGGCCGATGTTTACCTTTTCAAACTTTCCTCCCTCGGAGGAAGATGACATCTTCTCCCAGGCCTGAGGGTCTGAGTCAAAGATTCATTCTAGTGCAACCATCCCCTTTGAGATGGTGTTAGTATGTAGGTCCATGATCCCATCATCTTCGTTACCCTACCCAGTATCGTCATGGTCTCGTTCTTCCACTATCTGGTCTTCAAAGACACCAACATTCGCCATGAAGGCTAGGATATGCTGATCATCCTCAAAAACCTGAAAGTGGGTGACATTATCTAGAATGGATGGGGTGGGGACCATCTCAACTGAAAATCTCTAGAGTCGCGAGCTAGCCATTGGCTCAAGTGTGCTGGTAGAAATGGCAAGGGCATCGGGGACATAGTTCCGTCGCCAGGGAATGAGGTCAATGCCAAAGGTATCAAAATATTCAATAAGGCTCCAAGCCTGATTGTGGTATGTGGCTAGTCTCTTGTTGTGGCATGTGTATTGACTACGGACCTGTTTGAAAACCAATTCTGAATCACCTAGAGCCTGGAGGAGGGTGACACCTTTCCTTAACACAAATAAGAGTCCAAGGACCAAAGCCTCATACTTTGTGACATTGTTTGTGTAGTTGAACTACAATCTGTAGGATGTGAGGAAGGACTTCCCCTATAGGTTGATTTATTCTACCCCAGGCCCATAGCCTTGTTTGGATCGGGACCCATCAAACTTGAGGGTCCACAAATCATTGTTTGTAATTTGGGGCTGGGAGTGAGAGTGGCCTTTGGATTGCTGTTGGGAGACTTAGGAGGAGCTTCCTCCTAAACTATTGGCATGAAGGTAGGGTTTACCTCTGGAGGAGTTTGGATTTGGGATTCCCAAGGAGATGGCACTAAAGGAGTGCATCCCGTAGGAACACTGGGATCCAGGGAATCAGCTATATATCCTCTATTCCAGAAGGCCTCGATGTTCCGGGTAGCGGTTGAAAGGCAGGGCCCACACTCAAGCTCTGAATGCTTCTGATAGTGTACTCAGCACCAAGTGCTAGACAGGAGTGTAGCGAGGGTTGCTGTGGCACCTTGAGAGTCAACCTCAACTCTTAGCCTTTCTTCTAGGTCTTTGGTTCTCTGTAGCACTACTGGATCTTCCCCGGGGATGAAATTGAATGTTAAGATTTCAAAGGGTCGGTACACCCCGGGGGAAGTCTCAGAGAAGAAGACCTTAGTGACCCTTCCAACCTTGGTAAGGGCCTATTTCATCTGAGGTTCACTTTCGACCTAGATCTTGTTTTATTCTCCTTCCCAGGGAAGCCATAAATGGGTGAAGTCAGTCAAAAAGTATCCATTCAAGGACTTAGACCAATTTCAACTTAATAACATCCCATAAGTCTTTGGGATGTCCACCACTTGGACATCGATTATGCTGGCTATCCTGGGGTCCTGGATAAGCTGTATCTGGAGGTTCTTTAATTCCCCCACCATTTTTATGGCAGTCTTATCTAGCTAGATCACTGCACCGTTATATGGGGTGGGATGGAATCTGAGCTTCTGACAAATGGATAAGGGCATGATGTTACCCGAAGCTCCAGAGTCTACTAAGCAATTGTGTATGTTTTTACCTTGGATATTCAGGCCTAGTAGGAAGGGAGGATCTTCATTATTCCCTTGGAAGATGACCACGTTAGTATCTTTGAATGAGACAGTCTTGGGCAGGCGGCTGATGACTTCCAGGTTCCCCAAGAGCTTCAAAAGAGACTTCTTCTATTCGAGACAGTTTAGCAAGACCTCCATCAAGGTCATGGAGGTGGTGGTCTATTCTAACGCCCTTGTAATGTTGAATCTTTCTCTTGGGAATTGGTGATTTCCCTCAGCTAGGTCTTTCACTTGGTTAGAGCTAGAACCCTTTAGAGGAGCGGGTCAGTCAGTTGTGTTATCCCGGGGAGGAGGAGTGTCCTTGATAGGAGGCATAGGCATGTAAATTAGTCCTTTACCAACCTGAATCTGAGTATTGTATGGAGTATGTGGGTTGGTGAAGGCGTTGGCCTCAAAGGGCGGGATAGATTCATCAAAGAATCCATGCAATTTATATTCCTCTTCATCTTCCCTAAAAATTTCAAAGAAGATGGTCTCATAGGTGAAGGCACTGTGGGTTGACTCCTGCACAGGAGGCTCTAGAGGGGTAGCATCATGTGACTACTATCTGTCTAGCTGGGAGATCATGATGACTTTTTCTAACGTGGCACAATTTACCTCAATGTGTGAACCCGTGTCGTGCAATCTACACCAATTAGTCATGGGCTAGAAGTCTACGACTGGTGTGAAATGTGATGGTCCAGCACCATTTTGGTTGGCATTTTCATTTGGAGGTGGACCTCTGGTGTTCATGTTATTGTTCTATTATTGTTGATTGGGCCTAGGCCCATTGTTGAAATTTCTTCCCCCTGCGTTGTTGTTTCATTGGCTGGAGAAGATATTTCCCCTTTGGGAATTTGAATTCTGGGGAGCATAGGATCCCGCCTTCAGTTGACCCATGTCCATAGTTAAGGTAGACAAAATTCACTGGAGGGACTCAACCTCAGTGGTCAGCTGAGTATTGGTGTCATAGTGTGACGGTTGTTGTTGTTGGTTTCTCGGGAAGGCAGTAGTATTAGTCGGAGTCGAGGGCGGCAATCCTCCAGTCACAGATGACTGAAAGAAGGGCACTCCGGATGGTTGTGCCTTAGTCTATTGTGCCTACTATGGCTGATTCCAGGGGAAAGCTTCCAGACCTGGTACTGCCTGAGTCTACATTAGATAAATGTACTAGGCATGTTGGTCTATCAGTGGTGGTGGGGGATTCATTTCCATTGAGGGAGCTCCCATAGTCAGATTGGGGTTATATCCCCTTGTGTACGCTATTCCGCTGGGGATCATGTTGAAGGGCGCGCTCTGCCCAATCCCACCCAGGGATTTTTTGAGACCACAGGATAATTCTAAGGCTAGGTTGTAAACCTTCGCCAAAGTGTCCCGATCGCCCACAGTAGTTGTTCTCCAAAGGAGAGTGGCAATAAAGGGGTCCATCGCATTAAGGTAAGTTTGTATGGTTACTTCTGGGGATGGAATAAAAGGGCCCGTACACCGCTTCAAGGAGCGCTAGAATTGATGGTTGAATGTTGTAAGAGGTTCATTGGGTTCCTTCCTGATGAAGATGAATTGGCTATGGGACCAGGCTGGGTCCACATGTATGCAAAAGGCAGCTAGGAAGGCATCCTCCATGTCTTGCCAACTGTTAATAGAGTTGGCGGAGAGGTTAAGGTACTAGTTTAACTTGCCTTGCCCTAAAGACAAGGGAAACATCTAGGTCACAACATCTTCATTCTGGATTTAGTGTCAGTTCATGGCATCCTTATATGCCTGTAAATGCTCTTCTGTAGTCCGTGAGCCTAAGTGCTCATATCGTGGGCAGATCTTCTTTGGGTGTGAGGGTAAGTCGTTGATTGTGCCCAAAAAAGTTCCCATTAGGGACCTGGTGTTTCCAAAATATGCATCCATTGGGGGAACTAGATTTTGGGTAGTTTGAGCACTGGTTCCTGGGATTTCCTAAGAAGTTTGGGTATTCTGAGGTATGCTAGATCCCCAGACAATAGTGGCTGGTGTGATTTTCTGGGTCCGTTTCTTTCGAGCAAGAGGCTCAAGTTTGACAAACCTTCTGAGATTCGGGGCAGACCTAAGGATTCTTTCAAATTTTGCTGGGGAGAAAGACCCAATCTTGCTGAAGGCTTGACCCCTGAAACTATAACTCAGGGAACCCTTGGGAGGTGTAAAATTAGAATCTTGAGAGGGGGATGAGTTCATGCCCTCCTTCTAGAGCCAGTTTCTGTTGACGGGGTTTTACTGACTGGGTGCGCTAACAGTCATAAGTTTTCACCGGGTACCAGGGGTACTGGCCAACTCTGCCTGCAAAAGGTTATCCAGGGAAGTTAGATTCCCCAGACCTCCAAGCACCTAAGTGTCGGGTCACGATGATGCAGGGCTTGGTTGGGGAGAGGTGACTATTTTCGAGGGGGATAGTTGGTTTCTTCAACTCGTTCTCTCTGGAGATTCAGTAAGGTGAGGTTTCTCCAAGCATTCTACACTTAGCAAATAAAATGAAAAAAGATCCTGTAGGGTTAGAAATACTTCATCTAACTATAGTTATGCTTAAACATTCAAGACATCGATAATACTCTGATGTACTACACTAAATACCAAAGAAATACGCAACCATCAGCTAGTATTTTATCAGTAGCAAGGGAAAAGAGGTCATTAATCTACTTGGCATATTAGAGTAGAAGACATAAAGAACATGAAACATAAAATACCATTAACTCAGAAGTTTGAATGCCAACAACATCATTGCAAAGAATTCTCCCTTCTTCATTAATGTTTCTTCCAGCAAGCACTGGTGCGTGATACAATGGTGGCTCCAGGGGAGCATCTAACTATTGAAAGTGAAACAATGGAGCATTGAGCTCTGCAACTGAAATGAAGAATCACTTTTCTATTATTGTGGATAGTAAAATCATCAATTTCACCAACCCTTGGAAATGGGCCAGTCTTATTATTTATACACATTTTCTTCTAGCCCTAACCCTAACCCTATTTTACATCATGTTTCAATAAAATACAATATCTGGGGGCCAGTACTACCTGCGCCACCCTACAAAAAACCTTGAGATGGAATAGGCCTGACATGTCAGAAGAATGAGACAAGAATATACAATGAAAGGAAGGAGAAGGAAGAAATCAGATCCCCGAGGACCAAGGCTACATGCCTCATAAATGGGAAATGTGGCACCCTGTCTCCAATGTGCCAGGTGCACCTCTGAAACGACACCTCAAGAAGACCATCTATCAGAAAACCAATTATTGAGATGACTCCCCCTTGATGTAGCTAATTACCTTTTGATAGTCTTTATTAACCACTTCTGAAAGTGACCGGTCGGCCTCAGGGACTGAGACATAGATCACTTAAAAGAATACAAAATTTGGGATCTGGGACTCTGGGATCCGGGACTCCAGGATCTGAGAACTTACGTTCTAAAAGAATAAAGAATACAATATGTTTGGGTTTTCTCCAGCCTCCAGAGAAACTTTATGATTGCTTATTGTCATTGAATGTTTGGAGAAGGCGGGAGATTCTGTCCTCATCAATCTCTTTAAGGTAAGACTGCCGATACTTAGCCGCCTCAATCTGCTCTCCAAGCTCTGGAACATTATCCTTGAACTCATCAACCATTTTTTCCACATCATGACCACTAAGGATCATGCGAGTTAGCCCCTTCATTTGGGTCCCGTCCAGTCCCTCCGGAGATTGGTATTTAGACTCCATCAATGGGTCTGCTCCGGAGACCTTTGTCACAAATTCCTTGTACATATTTGTAGAATATTGTATTGTGTTGACTTTGTCGTGCAGAGCCCCTACCAGTTACTTGAGCACCTCCAATGTGAGGTCAAGTCTGGAGTGTTGGGTTCTCATGAAGTCAAATGATTCTTCTCCCAGAATCCTGGATTCTGATACCATCTCTTCCCTAAGGTTGAGGAGATTCTCCAACTCTACCTTCCAAGCCTCATAATTTTCCATGTCACCCTCCCATAGGTTAATGAGAGTCTCCACCTGGTGTAGAACATTTCATGCCACGTACAAATCTAGGAGGGTGGACACTAGGAAATGTTGGGTGTTTCCTACTTGTAAGGTGACCCACTCATCGACCGCCTAGGCCCTTTTCTTCATTGCTCAGAGGGAGTCAATGTTGCTTTATGGTAACGGTGCTTCAGATGTGGAGGTCTCTGGAGGAAAGGCACTAATGGGTCAGGCTAGCTCAGTAAGCAACCCCACGAGGTTTTCTATCTTTTCCTTCTCTTCTTTGAGCCTCTGGGCCTCCTTTTCATATCTGTCCTCCACCGCCTTGGCCACCTCTTTTAACAAGTCCACTTTGCCCTATTTACCTCTCTTTCCCAGTGATACCTCTACAATGTTATAATCTCCAGGCTCTGTGGTTGCTTCATTAGCATATGGGGGAGGTGTTGCCACAACAACAACTATTTCTCCACCCGACCCGGTTTGAAGAGTATGAACCGTCCGGGCTTTCTTGGCCTTTGGTGTGGCCTAGACCTGAGCCATCATTTCGACCAATGAGAGAGGAATTTTAGGAGTGGATGGAGCCTTTCTTTTCTTTCTCTTCACTAACCACTAAGGTGGCAGGGGTGGCTTGTTTGCCAAAGTATGTTCTTTTGGTTCTTCCCTGGTGCCTTGCTGCTATTCCTCCTCAATGGTGTGGATCTCACATGCCCCTTTTTCTTTGTTCTGGGCTTCATCAGGAACATTTCCCCTGACAATGTCTATCTTTTCTACCCTATCCTCTGTATCTCCAGCCTTGTCAGGACCTTCATTAGTTGTCCCAAGGGTTTCCTCTTGTTCCTGCATTTCTTCGGCCTTGGTTGCCAGGATTTCTTCTTCTTATGATATATCTTTTAGAAGTAGGGGAGGTACCAGGCCAAGATTCAGTGTTTGCACTGTGGTTATTACCTGCCCAAAAGTCACTTCAGGGAGTGGTGCTTGGAACATGGTGGTTGAGGTTATGGTTGCTCCCATAGGTCTAGTTCCCTTAGCAAGTGCCGCGTGTTCATTCTGCCCTTGTTGGTCTAACCCCAGATCTTGCATCTCCAGAGCCTTGGAGGCAATCTCTGGCTCTACTTCCTTTTCCTCTTCTATTTGCTCTTCCTACTCCTATGCAGGCTCTTGTTCCATAGCTTCCTCTTGGGTTGGGACTTCAGGCTTTGTTTTCTTGGTGTCCCCCTGTAGGTTCCCAAACTTGTCAGTTGCAAAGACATCATCAAATTCATCTTTCGAGGGAGGACTGGCTGGGACTTTAGCAGGCTTTGTTTCTCTCTCTGGCTCTGGGGAACTGGAAGAGAGGATCTCTACTTGTGGGGTCTGGGGCATACCCAACCTTGGCTCTGCCTTAGGCTTTTGGTTAAGCCTCTTCTTTCTTTAGGTAACTAAGGGTGGCATTGCATCCCTTAGTGTTGCTTGTTCCGTTGGATCTACCCCCATTGCCTTTACCATCAAGGCTGCCAATGATGGGGAGGAAGGGGGACGAATTGGCCCGACCATGAGTACCAGAGTGGCCAGCCATGTGATTAACTTCTCCCTCATTTTTTGGGAGGATACCACTGACTACTTTATTTGTTCTTTTATGAGGGCTTCTTGCACAGGAGGAGTTGTATCTATTTCTTTCCCTTTATCCACTCTCTGTGAAGAAATCCTGGCCCCGAGAGTTAACTTTGGCACTGGCTGGGCTACCTTGTGGGCACTCCCGGGGCACACCTTCTTGAAGTATGCATGGCTTCGCTTGACCACCTCTCAGGTGAAGTCCTTAATTGTTGGCCCTTCCTGGGCATCCCAATTTACTGGTGGGAGGGCCATTGTATCAATCCCCTTTTCTTTATATTGGGGATCGATCGTGGGGCCGACGTCTGAGAAGTTCTTTGGGAACCTCCAGAGTTTCAATCTTTCCATCATGCCTACCTTTATCTTGACATAGTGCTGGCTCCACACCTCCATTTCATCCTAGAAATCTTCCCAAAATTCCTCCATATGGTAGTGATGGGGCTCCGAAGCCTGGGAAAGTGCCGCTGCAATCTTGCCGTGCGGATCAAAATTCTTCCGCATCAAGTAGAACTCTTCTAGGTTGTAGCTTTTAAGCTCATTATCTACCTCTTTTGTGATGGCCAGACTGCATGAATAGTTCCCACAAGTGATTGGGAATGAAATATTGTTTACCTTTTTTAAGGCAAAGAATGCATGTAACTCCATCATCTGTCGGTAGTATTCCAAGAGAACGATCTTGTCCCCATAGTGCTTGGGAAACAAGTAGGGTTTCCTAGAGAAGTCGGTAACCCTAATATAAGTGTGTTTTTGGAATTGGATGTAATAATGTCTGTAGCTCCGGACTAAATTCATCGCCTCTGTGGATCGGTGATACCCTGCATCCTAGGTGGGTGTTAGCAGGTGGTAGTAAATGAAGGCATCATTTACCTAGAAAAAACTTGGGAAGTTGGTCTCCCATTGAACCTGTGGGAAATGGTCCCATGGTGCCTTTTGTCCTAGGCCAATTTTGAGAATGCCCTCTGTAAGTAGCCCATGGGTGTGGGGCCTCTGCTGCACCAAGGCCCAGAAAACATAAGAAGTCATGTAAAATTTCTTATTTCTGGCTAGTTGTAAGAACTGGGAGTCGATGTGGTTTGAAATTATAGCTACCCAGTCGAAGTACCCTCCCTTAGTGGAGATGCCGAGGAGGAAGTAATATATCCATGGAGTGAATTCCCAGGCAGAGGGTTTCCCAAAGAATCAGGACAATGCTATCATTCCCATTTGGATGCTCTCTTTGAACTCGGACCTGGGAATCTCTATCGTCATCCTCTTAGGGTCCCTCTTCAGGACCTTGAGCCAGTGATTGTTCATATATATCTGAGTGGCCTCCTTCAATTGTGTGAATTGGGCCAAGGCATCCGACCTTATAACCACAGAAGGTTTGTCAAATTGAGGGATCCCCAGACCTGCCTGGAATGTGTCAGTGTCAAGGGATACTAGAGGAGTAGGGTACCCGGTGGGTTCTGTGGCTGTGAGCATAACAACCCAGACAAAAGAGTTGTAATTAGTAGCCATCATTAGAATAAGCTCTGGAGATTGTACAGAGCACGAGAAACAAGCTTCCTTAAGAATCCTAGAGTCCCCGACATTGATGGCTAGCTGATCTCTTGCCTGTCGCTGGATGTACATCATTTTCACTAAGGCCTGCATCTCGGGCCATGTCCCGACGCTGGTGTCGGTAATGAGTTTAACTTTAGACTTGATCTTCGAGCCCATGATAACACTATCCTTCACAAAATTCATGCTTAGGGGCAACTTCTCCAAAGCCCTTTCTATTTTGGATTTAACAGCCACTCTGGTAGCCACCGTGGAAGGTAGTTCCAGACTTCTGGGTGGTGAGGATGCTGATGCTTTAGACATGTTTGGAAGTGTACTCTGAAAAAATATAAGGTAAAGTGACCATTATAACACATTATTATATAAATACTCTGGGGTCCGGAGATCTTACCACCGTGAAGTCTGCTTTCCCTGAAAAGTTAGCTTCATTCAAAAATTCTGGAAAGCACATACATATTATGAACTTAGGAATTTGACTAATCATCTGGGTCTTGGAATTTTATCACATTTGGTAAGAAGGACACAAGATGGATGATGGTAGGAGATTCAGAGCCTAGAGAAGTAACCATTGGTAAAGATGTGAAAAAAGGTAAACCGTCAGGCCCACATGGGTGTCACGTGGGTAGGTAATAAATAGGAGTTATGGCGATGACGACGGAGCCAACTGTTTGAATGCACAAAAAGTGAAGGCCACTTGGATGGATTTAAATGCACGCATGAGACATAAATGAGGGCTAGGTTGGTTTTACAGAGGAGAGAGAAAATTTCCTGTTTGAAACTAGCTGAGAGCCGAGTTTCAAACAGGTGGTATTTTGTTCAAAACAAGCTTATGGGCGGAAAACTAGCGACACAGGCAACTTGACTAGCTTGCTAAACTGTTTGAAAGGATATACATAGGATATACATAGGAGGTGAGGGATATATATAGGGGGAATAAAGGGATATATAACAAATATATACCAAAACTTACATATATACACTGCAGAATGACATCTGTAGGAAACCAAGCAAAGCACAAAATATATACAGCTTCCTACACTATTTACATGCTAACTACACCTACACAGAGGGTGAAAAACCCTCTGTCTCAAAATATATACAGCTTCCTACACTATTTATAGGATAACTACACCTACACAGAGGGTGGACAACCCTCTGGCAGAGCCGACCCACCAACGGGTGGCAAAACTAGAAAGAAACAAAAACAACCAAAACAGAAGAAAGAAGCAATGACAACAAAAAATAGAAAGAAAACACACCAGATAAAAGGAAAACTGAAGGGAAAAAGAGGCACCAACCTGAGAACACTGAAAGGAGAAGGAAATAAACCTCCATGGAAGCTCTGCAACAATTACAACTGCCAAATGATCACAACCTGCCACTACAAAGCACTCACAATCGCTCAGAAATGATGGAAGTATTTATCACTGATTATCGTTAAATCTCTGCAAATTGCTCTAAAATCACTCTGAAATCGCTCTAATTGCTTGAGTGTTTAATCGCGGTAAATGTGAAAATGACAGGTAACTTCTATTTATACCCATGCTAAAAATAAATCCACCTCTCCATTAGCAAACTCCGGATAGATAGACCTCCAGACTCTGGGCCCAGGGATTCCTCGCGATGATATCACCTTAAGGAAAGAGAACATTGCAGCGAAGAATCCTGGAGTCTGAAATCTGGCTCTTGACAGGACGACAAACTCCAGGACCAGGGTCTCAGAGCCACAAGAAACCAACAAAACAAAACACGACAGTGGGGAAGAAAACCCCAGAGAAAGAAAACAAAAGGAGAAAGACAAGGCAAGAGCCACAAGCAAAAGCAAAAAGGGAGACCCAACATTTTGCACACAAAATGTAGGGATGAGGATGCAGGGCATAACAATATTGTTGTGGGGTAGTAGATTGTGATCTGACCTAAAATTATAGAGGGATTCAAGACGGTTCATGGGAGAGGAAATGCAGATCCATATCTAGCTGATTTTCTTAGACAGATGGATGCTAGATTGGAAGCTGTTGAGACAGCCTATCATAGAGGAAGACATCTTGATGATGTTAGTGATGATGAAATTGAAGAGGTTCAAGGTGAAGTTGCACCTGCACCTGTGATGAATAAGGAAGAAGAGCGATTCCTGAGAGATTTGATAAGTTTGAAATCCACACCTCAGTTTAATCCTCCTGAGTATAGTGGAAAATTGGATTCTGATGAATTGATTGATTGGATAACTGAGATGGAGAAGTACTCTAAGTATGAAAATGTATCAGAGGAAAAGAAGGTCAATATTGCAAGCACAAAATTGAAAGGTCATGTATCCTTATGGTGTGAACATCTACAATTGGATCGGAAGAAGAAAGGTAAAGACAAAATCAAGGTATGGGATAAGATGGTAAACAAATTGAAAGACAAGTTTCTACCTTGTGATTACCAGATTAAGCTAATCAGGAGAATGCAAAGCTTGAACCAGAAGGAAAAATCTATGAAAGACTACACTGAGGAATTCTATGGATTGGAAATTAGATCTGGACATGTTGAAGATGAAGTGGAAAGAGCAACAAGATACCTGAATGGCTTGAGAAGTTCTATACAATATGAGATTAGTTTGGTCATGATGGAAAGCATTGAGGAGACATATCAATTTTCTCTAAAATCTGAGGAGAAGTTGAATAGAAGATATGAACAAAGACAAAGAGGTAGAGGTGGTAGACTCCCTAGAGGGAAAGGTATATCTCATGGTGAAAATAGTAGATCTAAACCAGACAAGTTAGTTTCATACACATCTCAAGATAAAGGAAAGATTGAATGGAAAGGTGGAAGTTCATGTTGAGTAAGAGGAAATTACTCCAGAGGTGGATATAGCAGAATAGGATTCCAAATAACTTGTTACAATTGTAGTGAAGAAGGACATAAATCCTTTGAATGCACACATGAAAACAAGAAAGGAAGTAGTGGAAGAAATGCATTGGTGCAAGAGGAGTCACCTAATGAAGTTGAGAAGGAAGGAAATCTCATGATCTGAAGGATACTATGGAGTGAGAAGGATAAACAAGATCCGATTAGGAAAATTTTGTTCAAGACTAGATGAAGAGTTGCAGATAGAGTTTGGAAGGTGATTGTTGACAGTGGAAGCTCAAAGAATCTGGCATCTAAGGAAATGGTTGCAAAGTTTTAGTTGGAGAGGATGAAACATCTGAAGCCCTATCAGATCTCATGAATCAAGGATGAGCATAGATTAATGGTGAGTGAAAAATGTTTTGTGAATTTGAAATTGGAAAACTTGTATAATGATAAGGTGTTGTGCGATATTATGCCTATGGATTGTTGTCATATTTTTTTGGGTAGACCTTGGAAATATGATAGAAATGCTATACATGATGGAAGTTTGAATAGATATTCTATTTGGGTTGATGGTAAGAAGCAAGTTTTGTTACCTTTGTTTGAAGAATCTATTGGTGAGATATGTACATCTGTGAAATTTTGTCTGATGGAAGGTAGACAGTTTGTTAAGGATTTGAAAATAAATGATATTTGTTATGCTTTGATCCCTAACAAACTGAGTAAGAAGACCGAAAGTGAAGTTCCTATAGAAGTTGAAAAGTTACTCATTGAGTACAAGGAGAAAATTTCAGATAATGTACCTAATGGTTTACCACGAATGAGAGATATCAGTCACTATATGGATCTGATTCCTAGAGCTAGTTTACTCAACAAAGAATCACATAGGTTAACACTGATGGAGAATGAAGATCTTAACCGACAAGTGCATGAATTGTTGAATGAAGGATTGATCCAAGAAAGTTTGAGTCCATGTGCAGTACCACCTATTTTTTCACCTAAGAATAATGGAGAATGAAAAATGTGCACTAATTCTAGAGCAATTAACAAGATCATAGTGAAGTATAGGTTTCCTATACCAAGAATGGATGACATAATAGATTGTTCGAGTGGAGAAAAATATTTTACCAAAATTGATTTGAAAAGTGGGTATCATCAGATTAGAATCAGAGAAGGTGATGAGTGGAAGATCACTTTCAAGAAAAAGGAAGGTTTGTATGAATGGTTGGTTATGCCTTTCGGTTTAACTAATGCCCTGAGTACATTTATGAGGTTAATGAATGGAGTTTTGAATAAATTCTTGAATAAGTGCGTGATTGTATACTTGGATGATATTTAGATATTTAGTAAGACTAGAGAAGAGCATTTGATGCATATAAGGCAAGTGTTGCAGAGATTGAAAGAGGAAAAGTTGTTGATAAATCTGAAAAAAATTTCCTTCATGAAAGAAGAGCTTGTGTATTTGGGATTTATAATTTTAGCTAATGGTTTGAAGATGTATCCTGAGAAGGTTGAAGCTATATTGAATTGGCCTACACCTAATAATGTCACTCAGGTAAGATCATTTCATGGATTGACAAGTTTTTACAGGAAGTTTATCAAAAATTTCAATTCTATTTGTAATGATATGACTAAAACAATGAGAGGAGACAAAAGAGAATTCAAATGGACACATGGAGCTGATAAGAGTTTTGAAGCTTTGAAGCTGGAGGTTACTGAATTACCTATGCTAGTATTACCTAATTTTAATAAGGTATTTCAAGTTGAATGTGATGCAAGTGGAAGTGCAATTGGAGCTGTATTGACTCAAGAAGGTAAACCTGTTGCTATCTTTAGTGAAAAGTTGAATGATGCAAAAAGTATATATTTTGTCTATGATCAAGAGTTTTGTTTTATTGTTCAAGCTATGAAGAAATGGAGACACCATTTGATGCCAAATGAGTTTGTGTTGTATACTGACCATAAGGCTTTACAATATTTGGGTAGTCAGAATAAATTGAATCAGAGACATATGAAATGGGTAGATTATTTGTAGAGTTTTACATTTGTGATAAATCATAAGAGTGGAGTTTCTAATAGAGTTGCTGATGCATTGAGTAGAAGAAGATATTTGTTGACTTAAATGAGAATTGAAGTTCTTGGTTTTTATGATATGAAGAATTTGTATGAAAGTGATCCTGATTTTTCAGAGCAGTGGAGAGTGTGCAGAGCACCTAATTGAAATCAATCAAGTAAGTATGAAGATTATTTCATCTAGGAAGATATGTTGTTCAGAGGTATTCAGTTGTGTATACCAAGAGGATCAATGAGAATTAATTTTATTAAGGAGAAACATATTAGTGGATTGGCTGGACATTTTGGTATTGATAAAACATTGAGTTTTCTGAAGGAGAGGTATTTTTGGCCTCATTTGTATAAGGATGTTTAGAAATTTGTGAAAAGATATGGACTTTGTCAAGTTGCAAAAGGAGTAAGTCAAAATACTAGTTTGTATACGCCTATTAGTGTTCCTAAGAAACCTTGGAGTGATATCCGCATGGATTTTGTTCTTGGCTTACCTAGGACAATAAGAGGTAATGATTCCATATTTGTTGTTATGGATAGATTTTTTAAAATGACACATTTCATACCATGTAAGAAAACATCAGATGCAGTACATATAGAAGATCTTTTCTTGAAGGAGATTTTCAGATTGGATGGATTACCGAGGAGTATCATCTTGGACCGAGACAGTAAGTTTGTTAGCTATTTTTGGAGAACACTTTGGAAGAAGCTGGTTGCTGAGTTGAAGTTTAGTTCTACATTTCATCCATAGACTAATGGAAAAAAAAGGTTATAAACCAAAGTTTAGGTAACCTGTTGCGATGCTTAGTTGGAGACACACCAAGTAATTGGGATTTGATGTTGGCACAAGCAAGATTTGCATACAACAGTTCAATAAAAAGAAGTACAGGAAAGACACCTTTTGAGATTGCTCATGGCACACAACCAAGAGGTATATAAGATTTGAGAGATATTATTAGAGAAGAGAAAATAAGTGCTGAGCAGAAGAATTTATAGAATTTATGAAGACATTGCATGAAGATGTAAAATAGAAGCTGGAGAAAAGTAATCATAAATACAATGATAGTGCAAAAAAATAAAGAAGACATATAACATTTGAATTTGGTGATGCAGTTATGGTTCATCTAAAGAAAGGAAGATTTCCTATTGGCACATATGGTAAACTGAAGATGAAGAAATTTGGTCCTTGCAAAATACTGAGAAGATTTGACAGTGGAATGCTTATGAAGTTGAATTACCTGATGACATTCATATGTCACCTATATTTAATATTTCAGACTTGTATGAATATCATTAACCTGATGAAGATGTGACAGTACCAAGTGATTATCCTAAGAAGCAGATATAGGAAGTTGAGAAGATTTTGAAACAAAGAGTTGGCAGAAGTACAAGAGGAAAGGAATACATGGAATATCTGGTAAAGTGGAAGAATAGACCAATTGAGGACTCATCTTGGATTTCTCAATCTGTGTTGGATTCATTTCAGGTTGGACCTGATACATGATTTGGGGAACCATTTCTTGTAACCACATGTGTCTGATGTAGGAGAATGTTGGGTCATTGGCAATCCTACTCAACCAAAAAGATGTTTACTTTGTATTGTAGTTTGTCTTCTGTTTCTCAGGTTCTTTCTTTACCAACAGGTCTCAGTGATCTCTTTACCAACAAGTTTTTTTTGTTGATTCTCAGGTCTGATTTTACCAATGAATTTTGGTGATCTCTTTACCAATGGGTTTTCTGATGCTTAGGTTTTTCCTTATCGATGGGTTGCTATTTTTGGTGATCATCTTCGTGAGATGTTTATCCTGATCTGGCTGACTTCTTCATTTAATGTTCATTGCTAAATTAATGTGGGGTCTATCATTGGGATATGTGTGGACATAAATTTGGGTCTCTATTTGGAATTCGAGCACCAACCTCTTTGGTGGATTCTTGTATATATTCTTTTGTAAGTTCTTAGTTGAGGTAGCAGTCTTAGATCAAGAAAGAAAATGTTTGGATATTGAGATCAAAGTTCTATGATCTCTGTTGTATGAAGGTTAGTTTGTAATTAAATATTATGTATATGGCCAAAATCGGGAAGGCCTTACACCCTGGCATGTAATAATTTTGAACAAATTAATAAAGGATCTCTTCTATTCCTTCTCTCAATGTGTTGTTGTTTGGCTTCTACATTAGTTCTGCAAGGTGGTTTGGTAGTTGGGAGAGCCCTTGGCCCCTGATCCTTACCCTCCTTGCATTAGTGTTACCCAACAGATATTGTTACCCAAGCAAGTGATACCCAAGAAAGCATTACCGAGATAACTACAGTTGTCACTGAACAAAATTGAAGTTGATGCCCAAGATATATGCAGTAGTCACTAAGCACAACTAAAGTGTTGACAAACAGGAACTAAAGTTAGGAAAATGACAAAACAACCTATCTAGAAGGAGTTAAAGATAGAGTTAACTGATTATTTATTTTGTTTTCATCGATTAGTTAAAAGCTAAAGATAAGAAGGAGATTTAAAGCATGTTTTATTCCTAAAAACAAGGAGAGATTTACAAAATAAAGCTAAAGCAAGCATGGGGATATTTACGAATCAATAAATGATCAACAAAGAAAACAAGAAGGACAAGAAATAGTGAAATCATGTCTATATAAATAGACAAGTAATTCATAAGAAATGGGGAAAGAAAGAGAAGAATGTTGAAGAGAATTCTGGTGAAGATAGAAGTCTTCATACAGACTTGATCATACAAGCTAAAGAATAGAGCTAAATATTTTTGCAGATACCGAGCAGTAGAGAAGCAACAACATTCACCAAGAAGAAAGAAGTGAAGCAAAGGAACATAAGAGAGCATTTATTATAAAGGTATTATGAGCTTACAATAGATCTGAACATCTGCAAGAGTAAGTTGTATTTATGAACAGATCATATACTATTTCAGTTTAACTATTGATTCATAAAATCTCTTAATAGAGTAGGATTTAATCCTCATTTATATATTGAGATGCATCCCAAGGAGCATCAAAAGGTTTTCATGTTGACAACATAGTGAATGCTAGTTCAAGTGATAAACTGCTAGTGATAAATCCTCTAACAAGGTCACACTTAACAGTGTGTTTGTAACCTTTAATAGGGTTGGATTTTCACCGAGCTCACTTCAGAAGAGTGAAAATTTTGGGTTACCACTCCTAAGTGGTTTTTACCTTAACAGGGTTTCCACGTTAAAAATCTATATGTCAAATGTGTATATGGTTCATTGCTTTAATATTTTTCTTTACACATTACTAAAAGACGATTGATTGGTAAAAACTAAGTTATTTACTATACTTTGGTAAAGGTTAAAAAAAGATAGACTGCTATTCGGTAAAGCTTAAGGAAAGTATTAAAAGTATAAACACCGAGTAGTATATACATGTTATATTCACATAAGGCATACATCTTGTAGGACTGAAGATAACTAGAGGTTTTTATATATATGGTATAAAGTTTTGGATTGAATTATTGGATTAATTTTTGAGGCCACTGATTCACCCCCCCACCCCCTTCTTAGTTATTCTAACAATTGGTATCAGAGCTTGTGTGCTTAGAAAGGGATTTTAAAGACTCAACCTAAAGATCACAAGATGAGAAAAAGGGATGTGCCTAAGTTGAACAAAGACAACTTTGCATCATGGAAAAGAAGGATAAGACTCTAACTATCAAGTATTGGAAATGATGTCACTCAATACTTAGATCTTGAATTTGAGTTACCTACTGGACCTCTGATAGTTGATCAACTAAGAGAAAAGAATGAGCATAATTCGATGATGATAGAACTTGCTTCCTCATTCTCTGATGCTGAATTTGAAGATGTCAAATCATGCACCATTGCAAAGAAAATATGGGAAAAATTGAAGCTATTACATGGAGGAGATACAAATGTGCTAAGGGCTAAGACAGAAAGCCAAAGAGGAAGGTTTGATGACCTAAGAATGAAAGAAGGAGAAAACATCACTTAGTATAGCTCCAGAATCAAAGAGGTTGTAAATGCTATCTGAGGAGTAGGAGGTGTACTTGAAGAAGAAAAAGTGGTAAGTAAAATTATCAGAACCTTACTACATGTTTATGCTATTAGAGTATCTACTATACAAGAAATGAGAGCAGTAGAAAATAAGAATGTTACTATAGATAGTTTTATTGGTAGACTTATTTCATTTGAGATGAATAACTTTGACAATAATATCTTACTAGCTATTGAGTCTGCATTCAAATATTCTTTGAAAATAAGTAAATCAAGTCATAAACACACTATGAGAAATGATAGTGAAAGTGATAGTGATGACCAAGAACTTGATGAGATTGAAGCACTAATGGTTAGAAGATTGCAGAGAGGAAAAGGTAGATACAAAGGTAAATTACCAGTGATATGTTTTAATTGTAAATAGATTGGACACTTTGCTTCTAGATGTCCTAACAAAAGAAAAGATGAAAGAAGCAATGATAGTGTTGGAGATTTGATTCTGAATAATTGATTGATTGTATGTTTATCATTGATGACAACATATAATACAAAATAGTACTTCTGTATGTACTTATCCATATGATGACATGAAGAATAGCATGGATAGATACATGTTGTTGACATATTTACTATGCTATGTTCATACACGCAGACCCAGATATGAAGTTTTAGTAAAGATATGTAATTCTGTTATTGACGGTTACAGTTCTGGAGGAATAACGGTTTAAGGCCGACGTATGTAACATGTTGATTGAGTTGCGCCTATCTTTAGGATATGCATTTGTATATTCATGATGAGTTATGAGTTATTGATATTAATCTAAATGTGCCAAATATATTTCAAGAAGATTGCAAAGTTATGATTAAATTGGTGAAGCCAACTTAGTGAAGCAACGCGTCTATTCAGTTTATACTTGCGCGGTTGTAATTATGCTTGCGTGCTTAGTAGAGCCGACAAGGATGTTATGAAGAGTCATCTAATAGGTCCCATAATCTCATACTTGGTGTATGTACTTATAGAAGGTCATTTGTGATAAGAAGAGTTGCGAAAGCCATAGATTAGAAAAGCAGAGTAGAGTGTTAAAGTAGCAGACACTAGTAGAATTTGGCAAATAAATGACTAAGTGACTAAAAAATTTAGTCACGTGACTAAAAGTTTGTCACATGACCAAAACTGATCATATTTGACAAATAAATGACTAAATAAATGACCAATTTGGTCATCGAGTAAAATCACAACTAAAATGACTAAATAAATGACCAATTTGGTCATCGGGTAAAATGACCAAATAAATGACTAAATAAATAGTTTGAGGGGTTTTTCCTTTTTGGTTCCACAATTTTATTCATTTTATTGTGAGACCCTATTTTCATCAAATAAATTTTCAGTCGTGGCTTACTATTTCTAATTGGTTTCTCATCTCATGTCTAAAAACAAATTTGATTTGCATCTAATATTAGATCTTCAAATCAAATTAGATTTTGGTTACACGTGTGAAATATTTAACCCTTAAAGTTGTTACCTATTTTTTTCTTTAAAGTGTGTATATATATATATATATATATATATATATATATATATATATATATATATATATATA
>MU224882.1:785014-797690 GCA_018584345.1 Thuja plicata | reverse complement strand
AACAGTAAAGATACTATGATTGAAGAAATGTTTGATTGCATTGATGTCTCATGCAATGACCCTGATTCATGCAATGAAGAACCATAGATTATAGAGGAAGATGTCACACCTAAGGTTCCTAAATTTAAATCCAAATACCACTCTAAAAATGATGTCATTGGAGATCAAAGTAGTAGTGTTTTGACCAGATCAAAAGAAAAGAATCAGATAGTGGATGAAGAAGTATGTTTACTTTCACAGATTGAACCTTTAAGTGTTGAAGATGCCTGTAATGATTCTGATTGGAAAAATGAAATGAAGGAAGAACTAGATCAGATAATCAAGAATGACACATGGGAATGGTTCCTAGACCAAGTGGTAAAACTGTGATTGGAACAAAATGGATTTTCAGAAACAAAATGAATGAAGAAGGTACAATAATAAGAAACAAAGCAAGATTAGTATGTAAAGAATATGCACAGAGAGAAGGAATAGATTACACTGAAACATTTTCCCCTGTGAGTAGACTGGAAGCCATACAATTGTTTTTGGCATATGCAACATTAAAAGACTTTAAAGTTTATCAAATGGATGTCAAATTAGCCTTTTTGAATGGTGACTTAAAAGAAGAAGTCTACATAGAACAACCTGAAGGATTTAACCTTTCAGATAGACTAGACATGGTATGCAGACTAAAGAAAGCACTCTATGGACTTAAACAAGCCCCAAGAGCGTGGTATGAGAGACTAGATGGTTATCTCACCAAGATTGGGTTCAAGAAAGGAGAAGCATATTGCAATTTGTTCACAAGAGAAACACCTGATGGATTACTATTAGTTGCCATATTTGTTGATGACATTATCTTTGGAGGTAATGACAAGCTTAGCATAACATTTGCAAAAGAAATGCAGAATGAATTTGAAATGAGTATGATTGGTCCTATAAAATCCTTTTTGGGATTAAATGTAAAGCAAACAGATAAAGGAATATTCATTAATCAGTCAAAATATATAAAGGAAATATTGAAAACTTTCAAGATGAAGGATTGCAAGCCAGTATGCACTCCTATGATCACAGGAAGTAAACTTTCAAAAGATGATGATTCCATAGTAGTTGATAAAACATTGTACAAATCTATGATTGGAAAGATTATTTATCTAACTCAATCAAGACCTGACATATCTAATGCAGTTGGCATTGTTGGAAGATTTGCTGCTGAACCCAAGCATAATCACCTAATGGAAATCAAGAGGATATTTAGATATCTTAAAGGAACTATAGACTATGGTTTATGGTATCCTAAATCAGAGAATACACAACTTCATGTGTATATTGATGCAGATTGGGCAGGTTGTATTGACAAAAGGAAGAGCACTTCAGGAGGAGCAATATTTATTGGAGAAAAGTTGGTATCTTGGATAAGAAAAAAGAAAAATTATATTTCTCAGTCAACGACAGAGGTAGAATATGTTGCAGTAGCACTAAATTGTACAACAATTGTTTGGATCAAGCAAATGGTTAAAGACTTTGGTATTCAGGTTGACTATCCTGTTGTTATTCATTGTGACAACACCAGTACTATTAATATGTCTAAGAACCCTGTGATGCATGCAAAGACAAAACACATAGAGATCAAGTATCATTTTCTAAGAGAAAAAGTTGCAGACAAGGAAGTGACATTGGACTATGTAAGCACAAAAGATCAGTTAGCAGACATTTTCGTGAAGCCTTTAGCAAATGATACTTTTGAGTATCTAAGGGAGAAGTTGGGAGTAATTCCCTCTCCTAAGTCTGATTATAGAAAGCATTAAGTACATCAGTCCTATGTGACTGGTGAATGGTTGACTACTCTACTTCTGGAGTAGTACGTATGCATAAGGTTTGTGGCACCCTTTGCCATTGATGTCACTGGGGGAGTATGTACTAAAAACAAGGAACACAAACAAAGAGCTAAACAAGGAACACATACAAGGAGCTTATACTCTGGGGGAGTATACATATAAAACATAGTTTATGTAAATACAGCAGTGTAGATGAATCTTTGATGAGGATATTGAGAAGATTGTAAAAGAAAGAAGACACCATGAACAAAATTTGTTTTTATCATATGTTGCCATCAATGCCAAAGGGGGAGATTGTTGGAGATTTGATTTTGAACAGTTGATTGATTGTATGTTTGTCATTGATGACAACATATAATACACAATAGTACTTCTATATGTATGTATCCATATAATGAAATGAAGACTAGCATGGATAGATGCATGTTGTTGACATGTTTACTATGCTATGTTCATACACACAGACCCCGATATGAAGTTTTAGTAAAGATATGTAATTCTGTTATTGACGGTTACAGTTCTGGAGGTATAACGGTTTAAGGATGATGTATGTAACGTGTTGATCAAGTTGCGCCTATCTTCAAGATATGCATGTGTATATTCATGATGAGTTATGAGTTTTTGATATTAATCTAAATGCACCAAACATATTTCAAGAAGATTGTAAAGTTATGATTAAATTGGTGAAGCCGACTTAGTGAAGCGACGTGTCTATTCAGTTTATACTTGCACATTTGTAATTATGCTTGCGTTCTTAGTAGAGCCTACAAGGATTTTATGAAGAGTCGTCTAATAGGTCCCATGATCTCATACTTGGTGTATGTACTTATAGAAGGTCATTTGTGATAAGAAGAGTTGTGAAAGCCAGAGATTAGAAAAGTAGAGCAAAGTGTTAAAGCAGTAGAGCTATATTTATCATATGTTGATAATATAGATATTGAAGTAGAAGCTTTCAGAACATAGAGAAGATTTTTGTAGTGATTTACAAGAGGTTAAAGCATCGACACATAAAAGGAACTGATCAGACAAGCAGTGTCACAAACAACAATTCACCTTGTTGATACAGTGTGTATCAAATAACCAGAAGGTTGTAGCCTTCACCACTTGGACAGTGATTCCACCACCCCTAATAGGGTTATTGTAAAAGACTCCTAATAGGGTCTGACCCTTAACTAGGTCACTATACTACTACATTGTAATGTACAACTCCTAACAGGGTTGGAAGATCTTTTAACAGGGATCACTATAAATAGTATAGTTCTTTATGGGTACTAATTCCCACTGGGATTTTTACCATTTGGTTTCCCCGTAACCAAATTGATGTGTTGTGTAATGTGTTATTTGTATGTGCATTTACTTGGTATAAATCTAGATTAATAAGTTTAAGATAAAGATTTGAAGTTGCTGATAACTGATTCACCCCCCCCCCTCTCAGTTATCCCTGAAGTATTCTAATAGATAGATCCTATGAAAAGATGTTTGACAAAGCTGATGAACGAGATTACCGAAGTAACTAACAATATGAAAAAAGAGATAACCAAGGATAGATGGACAAAGGGAAGAAAGATTGTTACTTGGCTGAGAATACTAACACCGAATCTGATGAAGATATTGAGGTGGTATTTGTCGCTATGAAGGATGATTCAGATGGAGAAGAAATGTATGTTGAAACTGCACTCATATCTAAGGTTAGTAAAAATGATGTCTAGATTATTGATAGTGGCTGTACTCACCACATGACTCGAGATAAGGAAATGTTTGAAACTTTTGAATATTATAATGGTGGATCAGTAAGAATGGGTAATGACTCACCTTGTCCAGTTGAAGGTAAAGGAACCATAATGTTGAATAATCTGATCAGATGTGAAAATTCATATTGGGTGAAAGGACTTAACTATAATCTACTGAGTGTTTCACAACTGAATAGCATAGGACACCGTGTTGCATTTGAGAACAAAAAGGCAAAGATCTTTAATGAATCAGGAATGTTGATCGGTACTAGTGAACAGACAAAAGGTGACCTATGCTATCTTGACGATATTAACACCACTTGTTTAATGGATAAAAATGAAGATATATGGTTGTAGCATAAAAGGTTATGTCATGTGAATTTTGACAACATAGTTAGGATAAGCAATAAAAGTAAAGTAAGAGGCTTACCAAGCATGTCAAAGCTCGACCATGTCATGTGTAAAAATTGTCAAAAAGGTAAAATAAAAAAGTCTTGTTTGAAGAGAAAAACCTACACATCTAATGTGATTCTAGAATTAGTCCATACTGAACTATATGGACCAATGAGAAAAAAGAGCTACTATTCTAGAATGATGACTGTTATGTTATTAAAAGAGAAATCAGAAGCATTCAAGATGTTTAAATGGTATAAAGCTATAGTGGATAAACAAAGTGGAAAGGAACTAAAATGTTTAAGGTCAGATAGAGGAGGAGAATTTATTTATGATGAATTCACTAACTTTTTTAATGAGCATGGAATTCAAAAACAAGTTTTTGCACCGAGAACCCCACAGAAAAATGGGATTGATGAAAGAATAAATAGATCAATTGTTGATTGTGCCAAAAAAATGATGATTGAGAAAGGCATCACATAAACATTCTGGAGAGAATCTGTCAGTACTGCTATCTATACATTGAACAAAGTTCAATTGAAGAAAGACACCAATCAGACACCTTGTGAGCTATGGTATGGATACACACCCAATGTAAGTTACTTCATAATTTTTAGAAGTCAATTTTATATTTTGAAAGATGATAGAAATGGAAAGCTTGACTCCAAAGGTGATGAAGGAATATTTCTAGGTTATTCTACGAAAAGCAAGGCTTATAAAAGTCTTAAAAATCCTCTAACAAAATAATTGAAACTACAAATGTCAAAGTGGATGAATTTGTTGAGAAAAATGATAAGGAAAGAAGAAAGAAACTGGAAGATTACAATAGGTTTGTCTATAGTGAAGAACCTAACACTCTATCTGAGCAATAGTGTATTGCTACCGAGCGATGAAGATCAAAATGAAGGTCAAGATGATAATCGGAATGATGAGAAAAGAGATGAACCAGTAGTTTCAAAGTATGTCAGAAGACACCATCCATAGAACTAGATCATAGGAGATAAAAAGGCTAGAATGAGAACAAGAAGTAAGTCACTGAACACTAGATGTTTAATTTTGTGATTTTGAGCCTAAATCTATCAATACTGCACTTGAAAATAAAGAAAGGGTTAGTGACATGAATGAAGAGATAGAACAGATTGAGAAGAATAGTGCATGGACATTATTACCTAAACCGGATGACAAAAATGTCATTGGTACCAAATGCATATTCAGAAACAAGCTGAATGAGAATGGAGAAGTCACAAGGAACAAAGAAATATTAGTATGCAAAGGGTATGCACAAGAAGAAGGTATTGACTATGGAGAAACCTTTGCAATCGTTGCTAGACTAGAAGGAGTAAGAATTATACTTTCTTAAGTTGCATTCAAAGGATTCAAGGTATACCAAATGGATGTCAGATCTGCATTCTTAAATGGAATACTAGAAGAAGAGGTATACATTGAACAACTAGAAGGTTTTGTTGATCCTAACAAAAGAAAAATGGTTTGTAGACTACACAAAGCATCGTATGGATTGAAACAAGCATTTAGAGCATGCTATGAAAGACTTGACTCTTATCTCATAAGTATTGGATTTGTAAGAACAAGTGAAAACAATAATCTATATTTAAAAGAAGATAATGATGATAACATTCTGATTTCTGAAATATTTGTTGATGATATCATATTTTGAGGTAATGATATGTTATGCAAATCATTTGCTGATGAAATTGGCAAAGAGTTTGAGATGTCAATATTTGGGGAGATCAAATTCTTTCTTGATCTACAGATTCTTTAACAAGATGTAGACATCTACATCACACAATCTAAATACATCAAGGAAGTGCTGAAGATATTCAAGATGGAAGATTCCAAACTAGTTGGAAAACTTATGGAAACCAGATGCAAGATGACAAAGGAAGACAAGTCGACCAAGGTAAATCAGACCCTCTATGGATTTATAATTGGCAAGCTAATGTATGTTGTACATAATAGACTAGATATAACACATGTAGTTGGAATAGTTGTAAGATTCTCTGCTAATCCCAAGGAATCACACATGACTGATGTCAAAAGAATTCTGAGCTATCTAAAGAATACCGAAGAGTATGGTCTATAGTATAAAAGAGAAGGAAAATTTGAGCATCAAGTCTATACCGATGTTGATTGGGCTGGAAACTTAAATGATAGAAAGAACACAATAGGAGGAGAATTCTTTATAGGTGACAGACTTGTCACATGGATAAGTAAGAAGCAAGGATGCATCTCACAATCCACTGCAAAAGTAGAATATGTGGTTGTTGCTGCAAATTTCTCTAAAATTGTATGGATCAAACAATTACTAGAAGGTATGAATATGAAGATTCTTGAACCAGTGATTATCTATTGGGATAATACAATTGCAATAAACATTTCAAAAAACCCTATCATGCATCCTAAGACAAAGCATATTTCTATCAAGTATCATTACTCAAGAGAACAAGTGCAAGAGAAAGAGGTGATACTAGAATATGTTCAATCTAAGGAACAATTAGCAGACATATTCACAAAGTCCTTTCCTAAAGATACATTTGAGTACCTGAGAAAGAGACTAGGGGTCCAACCCTTGTCTATTGTTCACTAAGCTGGCTAGGAGGCTGCATCAGCCTACACATTATCAAATGATCATTCATGTTGAAGCAAGCAAAGAGATGGGCTGCAAAGATATATCAGTACACAGAAAGAAACTTATCTACACCAAACACCAGAGTTATTGTATTGTTGATGGAGAGAAAATTCAAAGAATATATTATAAAAAAAAGGGATATACTTTGGGATTGTTGTCAAAGGGAGAGATGCACTAAATATTGAGAGAAGTATTCAATGAAATATATTGTTGTCAAAGAGAAAATAACTATCCATCAAGGAGAGGAACAGTCAATCAAAGAGAAAACATTAGAGAAAGATTCAAAGAAACATCCATCTAAGGGAGAGAATTGGAAAAGTTAAACACTTCATATCTATCCAAAAAAGGGAGAAGAGATTCTGCAAAAAAGGGAGAGATAGAATCATAAGTTGCTACATCTATCCAGTGAAGGGAATGAAGAATGAAGAAATTACTCTACAAGAACCAAATCTAAGCTAGAAGAGCTTATCAAGAGTCAACCATTTGTATTGGTTATAGAAAAATAAGTTTGGTAGAGATTGATGAACTACAACTGATATATTTCATATTGTATTAGTAGTATGTAGTATATTTCCATCAACGCCAAAGGTAGAGATTGATGAACTATAACCGATTGAATGTTTCAAGACATTAAATCAATTAATGTATTATATTGTCATTGATGTCAACTTGATATGGTATGATTAATCATATTCATATTGTCACAACACTTAAAGATTTGAAGAGAGTTTTTTTTGTTGATAATCATGTACACCGAGGGACAGTGAACCCTGAGTAACAGAAGTTCACAGTGTTACCCAATGGAGATTGTTACCCAAGAAAGCATTACCAAGCTAACAACAGTTGTCAACAAAAAGAACTGAAGTTGATGCTCGATCTATCTATAGTAGTCACCAAGCACAACTAAAGTGTTGACCGACGGGAACTGAAGTCAGGAAAATGACAAAATAACTTAGTTGGTAGGAGCTAAAGATAGAGTTAACTGATTGTTTATTTTGTTTTCATTGATCAGTTAAAAGATAAAGATAAGAAGGAGATTTAAAGCATGTTTTATTCCTGAAAAAAAGGAGAGATTTATGGAATAAAGCTAAAGCAAGCATGGTGAGCTTTACAAATCAAGAAGTGATCACTAAAGAAAACAAGAAGGACAAGAAACAATGATATCATGTCTATATAAAGAGACAAGTAATTCATAATAAATTGGGAAAGAAAGAGAAGAATGATGAAGAGAATCCTGGTGAAGATAGAATCTTCATATAGGCTGAAGAATAGAGCTAAAGATTTCTACAGACACCGAGCAATAGAGAAGCAACAATGTTCACTGAGAAGAAAGAACTGGAGCAAAGGAACAGAAGAGAGCATTGATCAGAAAAGTATTATGAGCTTACAATAGATCTGAACATATGCAAGAATAAATTGTATTTATGAATAGATCATATATTATTTTAGTTTAACCATTGATTCAGAAAATCTCTTAACAAAGTAGGATTTAATCATCCTTTATATATCGAGATACATCCCAAGGAGTATCAAAAGGTTTTCATGTTGACAACATAGTGAATGCTAGGTCAAGTGATAAAATGTTAGTGATAAATCCTTTAACAAGGTTGCACTTAACAGTGTGTTTGTAACCTTTAATAGGGTTGGATCTTCACCAAGCTCACTTCAGATGAGTGACAATTTTGGGTTACCAGTCCCAAGTGGTTTTTTCCTTAACAAGGTTTCCACATTAAAAATCCATGTGTAAAATGTGTATATGGTTCATTGCTTTAATGTTTTTCTTTACACATTACTAAAATAGGATTGATTGGTAAACACTAAGTTATTTACTATACTTTGGTAAAGGTTAAAGAAAGATAGACTGTTATTCAGTAAAGCTTAAGGAAAGGATAAAAAGTATAAACATCGAGTAGTATATACATGTTAGATTCACACAAGGCATACATCTTGTAGGACTAAAGATAACTAGAGGTTTTATATATGTGGTATTAATTTTTGGATTGAATTATTGGATTAATTTTTGAGGCCACTGATTCACCCCCCCTTAGTTATTTTGACACTCTAGATATCTTTTCTTTGCCTTGTCTTCAACAATCTTCACTAAGGACTCATAGTGACTATCAAAATCATCTAGTTCCATTTTTATAGTCTCTACATCATCTTTTCCTTGAAAAATAATAGGTACTAGAAGTATTTTATTCATAGTGTCAACTAATCTAGTAATTACCTTAGCCTTTTTGTCTTCTTTCTTTTCAGATCTTTCTTTTTCCTTTGCGAATGCGATGAAGGATAGTATCATTAGTTCATCCTCATCCATATTGTCAACATTTGTGCTTACAAAATTATCCTTTCTTTCCAAAAATAGAATAGTGGACATGTTAATTTCATGCTTTACTTCAACTCTTGCCTTTTTTCCTTTTGTTGTATCTATCTCTTCTCTCTATTTTGATTGTTCTTTCTGCTCTTCCTCTTGCTGTTCTTTTTATTCATCTTCCACTGTATTATTAATGTTTCCTTCAAATGGGTCTTTTTCATCAAGTAAAGTGTCAAGGGTCACAGACACACTAGAAACAAAGAAATATGGTTGCTTTTTAGTACTCACTTCTCTTTTCTCAACATTTGCCTCAACTAACTTAGAGCTCTCTCCAATTCATATAGGTGTAGGCATAGTAGGTTTAAGAGGTGAAGTATTATCAGGAATATTTCTCATAAGTATTTGATCTATTGCCTTTTGACTATCCTCTATGACTTCATCATATTTTTTGATCATAATTTTCACTAATCTTCCTTTAGTTCTCAACAAAGGTTTGAGCTCCTCAAGTATTCTCTCTCTCTCTCTCTCTCTCTCTCTCCTATACAGAAACTACGGGAAACTTATCCTCAATATCTTTACTCTTGATTTCCTCATCTTCTATACGTGCAAGTTTTTTTCTAATCTCCATTTTACCATAAAATTACTCAGGTATACTACCCTCTATCTCTAATAGGTTCATCTTGAAAGAAAGTAAATGATTAATCACTATGTCATCAATCAGAATTTTTTTAGATGCCTCATACCTATCATAGTATTTGGCCAATGAAACAAGTTTCCCTTTCTCAATAACCTTTTTCTATAGCATTTTCATATTCGGCTTCCATAGTTGTCTTACATTGGTCGTCTCTTTTTCAACTTTCTTCTCTTCTCCTCATGTCCTATGTTTCTTTGGAGGTGAGTCCATTTTAGTGGACTTTGTGTTTTTTTAAGGAAATTTTTTTTTTGTCTCTTCCTACGATGTATTTTGTGGTGGTGAGGGTGTGGTTACATCTATCACAGTAGAAAGATGACTAACTACTTGCACAACTTATGGAGGTGGAAGGGTTGTAGTAGCAGTGGTTGACAACCCAAAATATCTCTCTATTGTCTTCTTTCTCACATCTTCAATTTCCTCTTAATATCTCTAAGTTTCCCAATGTCTCATATTTGCAATGTATGTATGCCCTAATATCTTCTATGTGAAGGACATCGTATGGTGTTTGGGAAAAATATCCTTCAGGGTCATCCTCACAAGACTTAAAGGGATGTTTCTTGAATTTATATCTAGGTCTATCCATAAAATCATAAATCAATGGTGCATCCATAACTTCTATTTGAGTAGATAGTCTAAATACCTTAAACACACTGAATTTCAAACTTCCTCTTCGATCAATCATGCAATGTGGCTGCTTGGTAGTCTACTATGCTCTAAACTCTACTCTCCTTGGTCCTTTATCTTCAAATGGTGAAGAAATAAGTAACTTTGATGTTTTTTATTCATTGCTAAGTGAGAAAATGTACTTTCCCCAATAAACTCAACTTCGCACAATGTCGAGTCAATCACAAATCTCGCGATCATAGAATATGAATCTTCAAATGTTGCGATCATAGATATAGGTTCCATAATGTTTGTATACACTATAACCAAGCTTGCATGAGCTTACTCCTCAAAATCAGGGGTTGTATATAATCTGGTGTCTTCATCCAATGCTCCCCCTAAGGCCATGCTCGACCATTTAGGTTGATTCAACTTTGTTAGCATCAGGCAAAGATTCAGTAGTATCTATTGTCTCTCCCTGAACCAATACCTCATTAGAATCTTTGATTTTCCATACCTTACCACTGTTCTTATCTTCTTCTTTCTTGAAAAAACTATCAAATTCACTTCTGTATTCTACAAGACTCTTACAAGTATCACTATCATTCTTCTTTGTATCCATATGAGGTGGTACTCTTCTATTGTCCATTCTATTATATCTGCAAAACTTCACTATATGCCCTGTATTGTTACATTTGTAGCATATAGGAGGTGATCTATTTTGAATTACCTGCAACTTACAATACCTTGCGATGTGCCCAAGGTTATTACATTTGTAACATGCAATTTTATCTATTGACTCTTTCCTAATGTTATCTTGTCTGTATCTAGATTGATCAAATTTCTTGCATTCTATTTTCTTGTGTCCATATGCATGACAGTTAAAGAAATAATCAAAAAAAGGTTTGAAAGGGGCTTTACCTCTGTAATCTCTCTTTATGTTTGCAACCTTGTTACATCTAAAACATCTACCTCTCAAAGGTCTAATTTTTATTTAGGTTCTTCAAGAGTATTTTTTTCTCCATCAGTCTTCACATTAGATTTTTATTCTTGATTCTTGGAATATTTAGCTTCATTGAAGCCAACACCTGTCATGTCTCCTTTAGGTTTCTATCTTTCTCTTTGTTCATCGATCAATTCAATGCTCATGTGAAGTATCTCAATATGTTTTTTTTCCTCAACAAGTTCAAATTTTATGATTTCATTATATTTCTCTAATTCTAGATACTTTTTCTTATAGTGATCAAGTTCAGTCTTCATTTGTCCCATCAGAATATTAGCATCCTTCAAAGTTTTTGTAGTTTTTTTTAGCATCCTTTTCTTGTAGAATGTCTTTAGCCATCATTTCATGATTAAGCTTTAAAGTATCATTCTCTTGTTCAAGTTTTTTTATTTGATCTGAATTATCATTATCTCAATCCTCTTTTATCTGAACCATACGATCCTTGTCATGCCCAAAACTAGGGCAAAACACAAACACAATTTTTTTTTTTTAAAGCACATAAGTACGTACAACTAACAATGGTTGAGTTGGAAAGGTGATAGCAAGATAGAGTTAACCTACAAATTACAAGGTATATATGCAGACTGAATAAGGGTCATGCCACAAACTGACGCAGAATAGGGTATCAACTGGTTCCTCAGGTTATATAAATACTCAACTCAGGTTGATCTTACTCAGATACCATGTTTAAAAATCAGGGTGGTAGTTAGTGGTTATGAACACATGTAGGTCTAGGTTGTCTTAATGCTTATTTAAGTATACACCTAAATTACAACTGAATCCATTCAAGTCTAGCTCTGGTTAACATTAACTACTAGCTTGAGTCCAGTCAGATAAATATTCTACTCCCAATCATACATGAACATTGAACGATTGACAAGATTAAAATTGAATAATAATTTCACTATATCAATGACTATTAATTAAAATTCAATAGCTAAAATCAAACCTAGTTTTTGATTACGGTAAAAGCAGGTTTTGAAGGGAACCCCGAAACCCTTTGACAAAACAAAGGAAGGAAAGGCTAAAAAAGACCCAACAAACAATAGATTGTCCCAAGGAGGGGACCAATCAACAGAGGGTCACAACCCAGATTTTACATTAACAATTTCAAAACAAAAAGCAAAAAATCAGCTGGAAAGAAAACAGAGAAGAAACCCGCCAGCACTAAAATCAGAGAGATTTCAGAAGGCTTTCAGCTTCCACCAGCTGACTCCTCATTATTGCCACGTTCTCTTTCAGCTTCATTAGGTATGGGTCTTCATTATTTTGCACCTTTGATCTAGTACGAGTTCCTGGACCCGAGTGCTGGGAGGGAACAGGGTGATCTGCAATATCTTTGTTATTTTCCAACCAACTACTCAGAGAAATCAAATTCTCGAGAGTTGCTTTCATTCCTGTATTGACCAGTGTGAGTAAGTATTTCAGCATATCTTCGTTCCCACTGACCTTCTTCTGGATAGGAGTCATTT
>MU224882.1:762221-781317 GCA_018584345.1 Thuja plicata | reverse complement strand
ATAAAGCTTTTTTGAGATTCCTTGCTTCTTTTACAGATGCTTCACCCATTATAAGAGTATCATCAACAAACTGTTCATGGGAGCAAATGATTCTGTCCGAGGAGGGACAGAGGCCAGACAGGGTACCTAGTTTCCTAACCTACTAGCATCATTAATAAAAATTTTCCCCTATGACAAAAACACATGCATTTCTAACCCATCAATTTCTAACATACGACTTTAAATTAGCCTTTTTATTTAGACATTTGAAATATCTCCTAATTCAACATTTAAATTTACTTTTAATTACAATCGAGCATAACCCCAATCCCATTGAATACAAGAGCAATATAATCCCCCTTTTATTTTGATAATAAATTAAAATTTAACATTAACTATATAATTGAATCAACTAAGCAATTCGTCTCTCTAATAGTCTAATCAATACTTTAGACAAAAATTCTGATTTATTAAATTCACAAATCTCACCATTATAAATTAGTCTAAACAAATAATGATAGGTACCCATTTAAAATGATTTACTATAATATTGATAAATAATTTCAAAGCCAATTAAAATTAAAACACGTTCAATACACTAAATGATTCCAATACCAATTGAAATTAAAACTCGTTTAATACACTAAACATCAATTAAAATTAAAACATATTTAATACATTAAAAGTTTCCAATACCAATTAAAATTAACACACTTAAAATTATCCCCCTAATGAATTATGCTACATCAAAAGAACTAGTTTATATATACCTAAAACACTGCAAAATTAATGGTTAAAACAAAAGAAATAAGAACCTAGTTACTAACTTAATTAACTACTAATCACTTGCTAAACTAACCTAACTACCTAATCAACTACTAACCCTATCTATCCACTAGCCTACTAATCTAACATCTCCTAAGACAATGCCTAAAAACCCAAACAAAACTTTGGAGGAAGGGGATCAAATTCCCAAGGCAAGTGCAGATTTAAAAAGGAAAGAACTATTCTTTTGGGGGGCCCACCACCTATCCCATCATCCCAAGCATAAGAATTTTGCATGCCTAGGAGAAACCAAGGAAGAATGGCGCTGTTTGCAAGGAGGGAATGGAGGTTTAATTATCAGTGGCCCACCAACCCAAGTACCCCATCCTCCAAGGAAATTTTGAATGGGATGAAGGGAGTTGAGTTGGGATGTAAGGCAATGACATGTCAGAGTTTAGGGAATGAGGACAGCAAGGTAAAGGTGGCGCCACTTTCAAATAGTTCAGCCCTTTTGCAAGGTGATTGAATTTTTATTATAACTTAGCACAACAAATATTTATGCAAAAATGTGAGAGATCAAGGTGGGACCCATGGGAGGGGTAATAGTAAAGTGAGTATAGTTTAGTAATTAGGATTAAATTGCCTGTTTAGATTACTAAGATATGATTTCAAATTTAATTAGAGGGAAGCAGTTTTGGGAAAGGAATATTCTCTATGGTAAGAGAATATTTCCTTTTCCATACAAATTTTAGAGAGATTTTTATGCTCTAAATCTAGAAAATACAGTGGGCTTTGTTATAAGCTCTTACATTTTGATTTGTTTGATTCATTCTTTTTTTTTTTTTGTAGAAGATCATAGTGTGTGTAAGGATAGATTTATTGAACAATATACAAGAGAGACCAATAGTTTTTACTGAATTTCATATTAACATGCTAACTAATTAGATTTGATGTTGATTTCAAAGTTATTTCTCCTCCTCAAGAGTTGAGGATCGAAATGCATATTTCTATTGAAGGAAGTTGAATCTAGGAAGTTTTCAAGATGAAAAATTTCTTAAGATTGAAGTGAATGAAACTATAATATTATTCTTCTCTTTCAATATTAGGTACCATTCTATTCATGGATGATTAAATTTATTTTTTTAAGGAATTAAAATGTAATATTCATGAACTAAGGATTTTATCTTTTACAACATGATAAGCTTACAATCTACATTACAACATCTTCAAAATGATAAATTTACACAATACTTGGAAGGTACACAACATATTTTCCTTTAATAAATCATTACATAAGAAGGAGATCTGTCCACATCTATCTTGAGAAGCTTCAAAATTGAACATTACAACAATCAACAAAAATAATTTCAACGCAAGAGTGGCTATGAAACATTGAAGTTGCTTGCACACAACTACCCCAAAATAGGGATTTATTTCAAGCTTCTTGTACCATCTTCAACACTTCAAAAATATACAAATTTTATGAGGGATACCATGGGAAGCTCACCTCCCAACCAAGGCCTCAAGGAGGCCACCCCCGAGCTTGGAGAACCAAGGCTAAACAAGGTTTCACATCCAATTTCTCACAACATTTTATATGCACAAAGAAAACAACAATATACTCTCAATCAAGGTCTTACAAATGATTTTTACAAACCCATTGAAGTAGGGTGAAGGTGGGCTTTTCCAACGAGGATAATTTCATTATAAATTCCATATTTATCAACAAGAGTTTTCCATGTCTCTCCAAGGCTATATTGACATTGCTTCTATATACATATTGTCCATTTCTATGCCAAAATATAATATTTTCAACATGGCTTCATGGAGCCCATACTCCATGAATTTATCTCTCTTCTCCAAGAGAAGAGACTCTCACTAAAATGGAGAGCCCAACTAACCCCTTCACCCAAGGCCACTTCTTCCCTTCCCAAAGGGTGAGTAATGCCTTCACTCCAATGAACAACACTCCCAATCCAAAGAATAAAAGTTGATACAAAAAAATCCAAATGCATTTCCTACCCAACACATGACAACAAATTTTACATACTACAACACTACACAAGATTGCATACATGAATCTCATACAAGATTTCACATTAATAAAATAATACATCAAATTTTCTTGCAATAAATCAAACACTCTATGGCAAGAGAAACCAACCTTCCAAATGTGTTATGGCAAAATAAAACTTGAGAAGAGCCCAAATCCTTATCTTTCTTCCTTCCAAAACCCTAATTCTCTCTAAAATTAGAGAGTGGGTGAACACCCACTAAGTCTCCCAAAATCCTCTAAAAAAGTATTCAAGAACTAGAAATGATGAGATATGACAACTAGCCATTTTGTCTCCCCTCTTAATTGAGAGTTTAGCAAGAAGTGTGGGACAAGTTAGATGCATAAGACCATATCTATTTTTGCCATTTTTAAAAAGTAGGAATTTTGGAGAGTCATAATGGTGACCTAGGTTTCTTCCATAGGTAAAAAATAGCCCTAACCCAAGGTACCCCCTTAGGGTTAACTAATTTTGGTCAAAAATACACTTTAGGGTCACTTTTAATCCCTCCAAAGTACCTCTAAGGTTCAAATCTGAGTTTCAACATGATGGGATCCTTACAAGGCATCTATATGCAAGTGATTAATGTAGTATCCTATAAGGTTAAGTTATTATTTCCCCAAGCCTTAAATGACATGTCACTATCCACATGGACAACACAAGTGTCAAGTGACACCAAAAAATACACAACACATTCACAATGACATGTCCAAACAATAACATAATTTTAAAATATTAACACACATTAAAATTATATTTACAACAAGGGTCACATTACAATGAGTTTTCAACCCTTTATTGGATTAAACCTTGGCTTACTCAATTCACATGTGTTTATCCCTGATTCTCTGAAAAATTCCATGGTTCCCATTCCTGCACACTAAACTTCGAGCATCAGTAGTCCAAGATGATAAAATTACATGCAATATATATATTTTTAATTTATAATTTGCAACATTAATCTATAAGTAGAATTAAGCCCCTAATTGAAATTTTCATACATAAATGTTTAAAACATAAGAATTTCTTAATCACCATGACATAACATCTATAAAATAGTCAAGTCTAATCATAATTCAGTCTTCTCATCAATTCACTGATCTAAATATATATAATCAAAGTCAACCACATGTTCTAGGTCTAATCCATGTCAAAATGTAATCCACACAATATAATCATCATCATATCATAATATCACGAGTCCCTGTCGGGATAACAAAAAGTGTATCAATGTATCAAAATATAAAGTGTCAAAGTGTGATCAAACAGTAAAGCTATGATGGATCATGGTGAGGCCTCACATTGTCCCCCACTAGGCATCAACTTCCTCATGGAGTTCATCAAAAAGATATGGGTACTAAGATCTCATCTGCATTGCATCCTCCCATGAAGTCGTGACCTCATCATAACAATCCCATTGGACCCTAACCTGGTCCAACTCTCAGCCTTGAAGTGCAAGGGTCCTTCGGGCTATAATGTGAATGGGCTCCAGTGCTAGCTACCCGTCTGAATCCAAATGGAAGGCATCCCAATCTATAATGTGAGGCTCATCATAAATATAATTCTGAAGTACAGATACATGAAACACATCATGGATGCATGACAGGTTAGGTGGCAAGGCTAGACAGTAGGCAATTGGTCCTATCCTCTCCAATATCTCAAAAGGTCCAACAAAGCGAGGTGCTAACTTAGAGCCCTTTCCAAAATGGATTGGACTCTTATGCGGGCGATCTCTCAAGAAGACCTTATCTCCAACCATATACTCACAATCAACACTCTTCACATCTGCATACTTCTTCTATCAATCCTAAGCCTCCCTAAGGCATTGTCTAATCAAGACAACCTACTACTCAATATCCTTGACCAACTGAGGTGCAATAGATACTCTATCCTTGATCCTGTCCCAACTTAGTGGTGTCCTACATGGTCTACCATACAAGGCCTGATATGGTGGCATACCTATAGAAGAATGATGCCCATTATTATAGGCAAACTCAACCAGATGTAGGTATTCCTCCCACTTGACCTGATGGTCTATCACATATATGCACAACATGTTCTCCAATACCTAGTTAACCCTCTCGGTCTGGCAATCTGTTTGAGGGTGATATGTTGTACTAAAATTGATCCTAGTGCCCAATGCTGGCTGTAACTCTCTCCAAAAGGCTGATGTGAACAAGGAGTCTCTATTAGAGATGATATTACAGGGAATGCCATGAAGTCTAAAAATATCCTATAAAAAGACCTGAGCTATGTCTCATGCTATGAATGTAGTACGCACGGGTGAGAAGTGGACAACCTTGGTATATGTGTTGACTGTCACCAAGATAGCATCATGGCGGCGAGAAGACATAGAGAGACCAATAATGAAGTCCATAAATATAGTATCCCACTTCCACTCAACAATCTCATGTGGCTACAAGAGCCCACCTGGATGAGCATGCTCTGCCTTCACTCTCTGGAACTCTAGACATCTAGAAACAATGCTAGCAATCTACAATCTCATACCCGACCAATGGTACAACTGTCTCATGTCAACATGCAATTTATTAACTCCTGGATGAGCTGCATAAGATTCTTTGTGAGCGTCAAGTATAATAAAATCTCACAAGTCACCCGTAGAAGGTACATAGATGCGTCCCTTATGATGTAGAAGTCCATCAGACTCTAAGGAATAATCTACAAATTTTCCCTCTAGGGGTCTCTGAGAATGGATAAACTGACAAACCTCCACATATAATCCATCCTCTGGCAAATGATGCAAAATGTAGTCCCTAAAATTTGTACTAGAAGTCATAGATGAGAGCTCATATCGCCTCCTACTCAAGGCATCTGCAACTATGTTCTCCTTCCCCTTGATGTAATGAACATCAAAATCATACTCACACAAAAACTTCATCCATCTCCTCTGCCTAGCATTAAGATTAGGCTGTGTAAAGATATACTATAGGCTCTGGTGATCTAAATGAAGCTCAAATCAGTGTCCTAGAAGGAAATGTCACCATCTCACTAAAGCATGAACCACCACTATGAATTCTAGGTCATGAGGAGGATAATTAAGTTCATGAGCCTTTAGCTTCCTAGACTCGAAAGCTATAGGATGACCCTCCTACATAAGGATTTCTCCTAAACCATCCAAAGAAGCATCAGTACATACAACAAAATCTGTCAAAGGATCTGGCACTGCTAAAATTGGTGCACTGGTGAGGGCTCTCTTGAGCTCCTTGAAAGATCTCTCACACTTCTCTATCCATTCATACCTCTTCCCCTTTCTCAGAAGGGAGGTGATGGGATGAGCCACTCTAGAAAATCCTTCCATGAAGCATCTGTAATATCCTGCTAAGCCCATAAAACTCTTGACCTCAGTGACACTGGTGGGTGCTAGCCAATCCATAATAGCGCTAATATTCAATGTGTCTACAAAGATCCCATTGCTGGATATAACATGACTGAGATAATGCACCTCGGGTCTAAAGAAGGCACACTTTGACAAGCTTCCATATAATTGATTCTCTCTCAAATCTTGCAGAACCTATCTCAGATGCTCCTCATGCTCTTCCTCATTGCAAGAATATATCAGAATATCATCAAGGAATATTATCACAAATTTATCCAAAAAAGTACAAAATACTCCATTCATGAGGCTCATGAACATAGATGGAGCATTTGTGAGGCCAAATGGAACTACTGTGAACTCATAGTGACCATACCTCATGTGAAAAGCAGTCTTGTGGATATCACTTTACACAATCCGTAACTGATGGTACCCCAACTTCAGGTCTATCTTCGAGAACACTCAAACACCCTACAACTGATCAAATAGATCATCGATCCTGGGGAGTGGGCATTAGTTCTTAAATTTTACTTTATTTAGCTGTCGATAATCAATGCACAATCAAAGTGACCCATCCTTCTTCTTCACAAAAATCACAGGTGCACCCCAAGGTGATACACTAGGTTGGACATGCCCTTTCTCCAAGAGCTCTTCTAACTAAACCTTGAGCTCATAGAGTTCATGTGTGGTCATCATGTAGGGTGCTCTAGATACTGGCTCGGCTCCTGGTACAAGATCTATGTGAAAATCAACTGCCCTAGGTGGGGCATACCAGGTAGCTCGGTAGGAAATACATCTGCAAACTCCTGAAGAATAGGATAATCCTTGAGTGAAGGATCTCCTCCTAAATCCTCCTCTCTATCACTAATGGTGATGGAAAATAACTAACATCCCTTCCACATGCACCGCCTAAGCTGCATAGCAGAAATAATGTGAAGGGATACGGGTCTTTATACCACAAATATCACCATAGAAGTGTCGTGAACATCAACACACTCAACCCTCTTCTGATGAAAATCCACCTTGGCACTGTGGGAACATAGCCAATCCATGCCAAGGACTACATCATAAGAACCTAGAGGGGTAATGTGGAGATCAGTCATCGTGATAAGGTCTCCAATCTGAATCTGACAACTACGAACTAAGGAGCTAATGGAGACTCTTGCTCCCGAAGCTAACTCAACCTCCCAATCGACATCCTATCTAACTGCCACCAGCCTATAATACTCCACTACATAGGGAGATATAAAGGAGTCTATGGCTCCTGAATCAAACAAGATAGAAACACTGGTACCCTGAATCATACCTACGACCTTAATGACTATGGCCTGATGCTCAGCCTGGCGGTTATCAACCACTACAAAAACTCTATGGGATCTACCCATATTTCTAACTGTAGGCTCTGAGGTAGCCCCTCTTTGACCACTAGCTGATTTTCCCTATGGGCACTCTCTCACTAAATGACCCATACCATCGCAAGTGTAACATGGCCCATGAGTCTGAATCTGCACTCCCTGTGTCCTAGGCTGCTGTGACCCTCTGGTCCTGCTAGAACCACTGTATCCACCCCTAGAGGATAGCTGAGTCCTAGCTGACTGTGTCTGAGAGGTCTATGTCCTATGATCCTATCTAGGGACCTGAGATTGCCATTATTTGGCCTTAGAGCCCTGATAACCCTGTGAATGCCTCTATCTAGAATCCTACTAGGATCTCTGTTGTTGAGACTGCTGACCCTTAAAGGATCCTGTAGAATGATTCTGCTTCCCTTTCCAAGGGGGTCTCTACTGTCCTAACTATTGGGAAGAGGGGTTTTGGTGTTGGGACCGATCCTAAGACTTCTATATAGTATGGATCTCCTCGACTACAAGTGCCATCTCAACTACCCCTCTAAACATGGTAGGGAATGATAGGCGTACTATGCTCTGAAGAGACATATTAAGTCCCTTAATAAAATAGTAAATATGTAGTTTCTTGTCCTTCATGTAATCAACATATGGAAGGAGCTTGAGAAACTGACTCTCATACTAGTTCACCATGAGGCCTCTCTACTAGAGATCATGGAACTCCTCTATCTGTCTCTGTCTAAAATGCTCGGAGAGATATCTCTCATAGAAATGAGCCTCAAAAGTCTCCCAAGTGAGTGTGTCAATACTCACTCCACCAATGGACACCTCCTGGTCCTACCAAGTGGCAGCCTTCTCCTATAGGAGATGAGCTGCTAGTCATTCCTTTAGATTATTCCCATAAGGGCCATTGTAAACTCTGTAACCAAGTCTCTACTACTGATCCATTAGTGGATCCAAAAAACAAGGGTGGATGGAGTTGTAATAACTCTTGGATCTCATCTCCAACATCTCTAGGGGGTCTCTCCCTAGCATGTATCTCATGCTTGCATGGTATAACAACTTGATGAAATAAATCACCCTCCTGATCATCATGACCCTCAACAGATCTGGGTGGAGGACTCCTACTCCTCTCTCTGCTAACTACTCTCTCATTCTCTGAAACATGTGCTTCCCTTTTGGGAACCTGCTGCTGAACTACAGGTGGTAGTCTCTACTGAATCACCCCAATCAAATTTTGGAGAACATCCATAATATCCTAGTTAGGGTTCAGAGGTGGTGGTGGTGGTGGTGGAGGTGGATCCTTCTTCCCTGCCCCCGTACGGGGAGCTCTATGACCATTGCCTTGTTAGTTAGCTCTGGTGACCGCAAGCATCCTACACAATGATTTAATTTTAGAATGAGTTGAAATGTAATGGGTTAGGCTCCTTGTGTCAAAATACTAGCTCTGATACCAAATTGTCATGCCCAAAACTAGGTCAAAACACACACACAAATTTTTATTTTTTTTTAGGAATTAAAATGCAATATTCATGAACTAAGGACTCTATCTTTTACAACATGATAAGCTTGCAATCTACATTACAACATCTTCAAAATGATAAATTTACACAATACTTGAAAGGTAAACAACATGTTTTTCATTAATAAATCATTATATAAGAAGGAAATCCCTCCACATCTAGCTTGAGAAGCTTCAAAATTGAACATTACAATAATCAACAAAAAGAATTTCAATGCAAGAGTGGCTATGCAACATTGAATTTGCTTGCACACAACTACCCCCAAATAGGGATTTTTTTCAAGCTTCTTGCACCATCTTCAAGACTTCAAAAACCTACAAATTTCATGAGGGATACCATGGGAAGCTCACCTCCCAACCAAGGCCTCAAGGAGGCCACCCCCGAGCTTGGAGAACCAAGGCTAAATAAGGTTTCACATCCACTTTCTCACAACATTTTATATGCACAAACAAAACAACAATATATTCCCAATCAAGGTCTTACAAATGAGTTTTACAAACCCATTGAAGTAGGGTGAAGGTGGGATTTTCTAAGGAGGAGAATGCCATTACAAATTCCAAAGTTCTCAACAAGATTTTTCCATGCCCCTCCAAGGCTATATTGACATTGCTTCTATATACACATTGGCCATTTCTATGTCAAAATATAATATTTCCAACATGACTTTATGGAGCCCATACTCCATGAATTTATCCCTCTTCTCCAAGAGAAGAGACTCTCACTACAATGGAGAGCCCAACTAACCCCTTCACCCAAGGCCACTTCTTCACTTCCCAAAGGGTGAGTAATGCCTTCACTCCCATGAAAAACACTCCTAATCCAAAGAACAAAAGTTGATACAAAAAAATTTAAATGCATTCCCTACCCAACACATGACAACAAATTTTACATACTACAACACTACACAAGATTGCATACATGAATCTCATACAAGATTTCATATTCATAAAACAATACATCAAATTTTCTTGCAACAAATCAAGCACTCCATGGCAAGAGAAACCAACCTTCCAAATGTGTTATGGAAAAATAAAACTTGAGAAGAGCCCAAATCCTTATCTTTCCTCCTTCCAAAACCCTAATTGTCTCTAAAATTAGAGAGTGGGTGAATTCCCACTAAGTCTCCCAAAACCCTCTAAAAAGACCCCCAAAAAAAGTACTCAAGAACTAGCAATGATGAGATATGACAACTAGCCTTTTTGTCTCCCCTCTTAATTGAGAGTTTAGCAAGGAGTGTGGGACAAGTTAGATGCATAAGACCATCTCTATTTTCGCCATTTTTGAAAAGTAGGCATTTTGGAGAGTCATAATGGTGACCTAGGTTTCTCTCATAGGTAAAAACTAGCCCTAACCCAAGGTACTCCCTTAGGGTTAACTAATTTTGGTCAAAAATACACTTTAGGGTCACTTTTAATCCCTCCAAAGTACCCCTAAGGTTCAAATTTGAGTTCCAACATGATGGGATCCCTACAAGGCATCTATATCCAAGTGATTAATGTAGTATCCTATAAGATTAAGTGAATATTTTCCCAAGCCCTAAATGACATGTCACTATCGACATGGACAATACAAGTGTCAAGTGACACCAAAAAAATATACATCACATTCACAATGACATGTCCAAACAATAACATAATTTTAAACTATTAACACACATTCAAATTACATTTACAACAAGGGTCACATTACAACGAGGTTTCAACCCTTTATTGGATTAAACCTTGGCTTACTCAATTCACATGTGTTTAGCCCTGATTCTTTGAAAAATTCCATGGTTCCCATTCCTGCACACTAAACTTCAAGCATCAGTAGTCCAAGATGATAAAATTACATGCAATATATATATTTTCAATTTATAATTTGCAACATTAATCTATAAGCAGAATTAAGCCCCTAATTGAAATTTTCATACATAAATGTTTAAAACATAAGAATTTCTTAATCACCATGACATAACATCCATAAAATAGTCAAGTCTAATCATAATTCAGTCTTCTCATCAATTCACTGATCTAAACATATATAATCAAAGTCAACCACCTATTTTAGGTCTAATCTATGTCAAAATGTAATCCACACAATATAATCATCATCATATCATAATATCATGAGTCCCTATCGGGATAACAAAAAGTGTATGAATGTATCAAAACATAAAGTGTCAAAGTGTGATCAAATAGTAAAGCTCTGATGGGTCAGGGTGAGGCCTCACAATCTTGTCTCTAACTTCTAGAAAGTTCAAGCTGATCTTTAGTTTCTTAATGAATCCCTCAGCTCTTCTCAATTTGAATCTCAAGTCACCATTCTCTACTTTTTCTTTATCAAGGTCTTCAAGTGTTGCTTCAAAGTTTTCTTCCAACCTTTCAGAATCTATCTTGATCTCCCTTAAGCTATTAAAATTTCTCTTTAAGGGCCAGCAACTCTGATACCAATTGTTAGGATTGAGTAATACTGAGAGGGGGGTGAATCAGTATTACAAAACTGAGGAAACACTGGCCAAGATAAAACCCCGGTGGGGATGGTACCCACGAGCATGCACTAAATTATAATTTTCCTGTAAGGAGACCTAGCCCTATTAGGAGTTGAGTATTACTTTGTACTTTTCCTTGCTAAAGGAATATCAACCATGTTAAAGGTATACAAAACCCTGTTAGGGGTGTACTAAGCTTATAACTCTTACAACCAATACTTCTTTTACAAAGTGTTCTTAGAAATGAACAAAAACAAGCATCTTCAATTCTTAGATAGTTCCATTTGTAGCTCTCACTAATATCTATCAACTTCTGAACTCCCATCTTCCATCAATCATCTCTAAAATCTCTTTCCACATCTTTCCTTTACAAAATGTTCTTCATATATATGTGTGTGTGTGTGTGTTACATCATTTAGTCAACTCTCAAATACAATACAAAATAAAATAAATACTTATACAAAAATTAAATACAATTTCAGTGACCTTGTACTACCAAAGTATTGATCACATTAATTTTCCATTAGTATTCAAACAACACTTTCGGTAAGCATACACCGAAAGACAAGACTGAGAAAACCAAAGATCAAATATTAAGAGATCACCGAAGATGACTAAGTGCAAAGAGAACTGACGACAAAACTTAGTGTGTAAACTAAAATTACAAAGCAGAAAGAGAAAGAGGAACCCGATATGCAAGATACAGTGCAGACTGACAAGACAGTTATAGAGCAACTGATAGAACAAAACTGAAGGGCAGTCAAGCATAACTAACAGACAGAACCGAAAGTCGGTTGAAACCTACAAAAAGTGGATTTGACTTCCATGTTAGATAAATCAAGTGTATTCTATTTATAGGATATTTAATTGTTTTAAATCCATTTCTTAAGGGACAAGATACATGAATATAAGTGCTTTAATCAGTCTAACTAATTTAAAACACATAGACTAGGAGATCTAGGTACAAGTTGTAAACCTGATCTTAGAGTTAACATTATTTTTATCAAAACTTGATGAATTCAATCCATCTATAAATAGATGACACAATCATTCATTATTATCAATGTGAAGAGAGAGGAGAACATGAATGAATCAGATGAGCACATCTACAGATCAGATTAAGAGTTTCAAGAACAAGAACAACAAAAGGTGAATATGGTTATTAGAACCAAGAGCAGGGCATACCAAGAATTAGAGGTATTATTCAATCACAATTAGGTGATAATATTTTCCATGTAAACTAAATTGGATCTGTATCAACAATTGGAGATTGAATTTACAGGTCAATTTGTAATTTTCTATCATTCTAACTGTAAAGGAGGAAAACTGATTAGGTGGTGAATGTGTGTATTTGAATATTTGTGTTGTATTTCCTTAACCTTTACATTTAATTGTAATTTTGGATATGTATTTATTGTAATGTGATTAAGAAAATAGGGGGAAGGAAGATAAGATGTTCCTCTTCTATCCCCAAATGCACAAATGAAAGATCTAAGTTGATTAACCCAAAAGAAGGATCAATACATAAATGAATCAACCATTTAGAAATGAGAGTAAGGAAGAAGATCTTAAATTCTATTTTATGATTAAGGAGATATGATATATAATAGTAATTGAAAAGGATGAAAGGAAGTACCAACCTTAAATAATTACAGATTTGAAGAATATTGTTTTCTTAGATCTGTACTCTATTTCTGGAAAATCAGAGGTATGACCCAGAATAGAAATGCAGAGACAAACAAAACCCAAAAATCTTTTTCTGATCTGACACTGTCTTTAGAAAAATCTCAACCTTGACCCACAAATATCACCCCTGACCCAATAATATCAACCCTGACCTACATAGGTCTGACAAAAAATATGTTCGCGGATCCTGATAGTTCGCTGAAAAGGGTATCTAGATCTAAGTTCAAATCCATAGTCCCAAACCTGTACTTGCAAGAAAAAGAGATTTGTTTATTGGGGGGAGGGGTTTGCATTAGTCAAACCCTAATTTAGGAATTAACCTTGAAATCAATAAAGTATAGAATGCTAGCAAGTAGTAGAATTGAATCTAATAATGAAGTTATGATATTGAATAGATATGTAATTGTAATTCAATTGCAAGCAAGTATATAAATATGAAAGCTTGGACTCAATAGAAACAATAAAACTCCATTATTGTATGCTTGGAATCCACCTTGAAGAGAATGAATGAGTCTTGAGGATGCACAAAGGATCTTGAAGGAAGATCACACCACCATGATGGCTAGATCTAGGGTTTGAATGATGAATCTTGAATGTTTGAACCTAATCCCTTCAAAGGCTTGAAAGATTGAATCCTTGATCTTCAATGGAGAGTTTGAGTGCTTGAGAGGAATACTTGAACACCTTGAAATTTTGGAAACATGTAGAATAATGGATGCTTGAATTTTTTTCTTGATCACCTCTTCTTACTAGGTTGATGGTTCATAATGCTTAGAATCTATTGGTTAGAGAAAATGAGAGAGAAAGGCTTCCTTTTATATGGAACTAGGGCACAATATTCTAGAGAGGCCGACATAGGAGAATTAAATTAAAATTAGACCCATTCCCCTAGAAGAGGACCTATATTAAATATAATTTAGGATTTCCTGCTTCGGAACCCAAAACAGCCGACCCAGAAGCGAGAATGAATTTTTGATGTCCTTCGGCAGCTGACAAGTTTCCAGATTTGATAGGGAGTCCTAAGTCAAGGTTGAGGTTTACCCTAACCTATATCAAGGTTGAGGTCTACCCTAACCTAGGTCAAGGTTGAGGTTGACCTTGACCTAGGGGGTTAGAACCCTTAGAAAAAGTGCCAGGTGGGATAGAAGATTCCTAGAGAGGCCCAATCAGGGTCCTAAATAGGCACAAAAGTAGGAGATGATGCAAAAATGAGGGGACAGTATGATGGTGGTAAAAAAAATCCCCTATGGAGGGATAAAATTTCTTAACATGGAAATGCTTCCATTTTAAGATGATACATTAAGCCCTCACTTTAGCGGAAGTATGGAAATCGAACATGCTTTCGATAAAGTTAGAAGAAAGACTCTGGTGGATCACAGTGAGGTAGAACATCACTAAGTCAAGGACATAATTCCTTACACCAAGGATTCTAACTCAACATACATGCATAAAAGATATGAAAAATAAAGAGCAATCAATCATAGAAACATACATGACTACATAAGCAGGACAAGAGCAACACTATAAATAACATAGCTTCATGATTTAATCCTACTAGCATGAAAGAGAAAGAGAGAGAAGGGAAAGTGATTACCTTTCCTAGTAAGATGCCCACCTTACTATGAATCACCAAGGAGGGAGAGCCCAACAGGTTCACCCATAAATTATGCTTGTAATTGTAATGCGTCTTCTGATGGGTTTTGAAAATATTCATAGATCCACATTCTTGTATCACTATGGATAGAAAATGTGTGTATTTTCAAGATTTAAAAACTTATGTGTGTTAACTTCCAAGGATTTAGAAAATAAAAATAAAAATGCATGTCTCTTCAGGATTTAGCAACTTATGCGCATTACCTTCTGAGGATTTAGCATATTGCAAAATTTAAAAGGGTGCATATCTCTTCAAGATTTAGCAACTTATGTGTGTTACCTTCCAAGGATTTAGCAAAAAATAATAAAAATGCATGTCTCTTTAGGATTTATCAACTTATGTGCATTACCTTCTGAGGATTTAGCATATTGCAAAATGTAAATTAATGTAAACTATAGTACAATGAAGACCCTATATATTCCTCCCTCCTTATCATGACTACCTACTAGGAATGATAAGGAAGAGAAAGAGGATACCTACTTCACAATATAAGGATATATCTAGCTTAACAACAATATACACTATATAATTAGCAAAGAGTATTGACCCTTACCTCTAAGAGCATAGATAATCATGAAATGGATATGTCACTTATGAAAAAAGGATCCTCAAAAAGGAAGAGATCTTATGAACAAGACCCCCACCATAGAGGAGTGTTTAGGATAAAATGTCATCTTCTAAAGAAAAGAGGGACCAAAGATTCAATCATCAAGCCCCCTGTAATCAAGAGGAAGAGGAATCTTAGGATGAAGGAATCAAACTCTAACCCAAAGCAAGAGAAAGAGCTTATAAAGAACATAATATTCAAAATAAAGAAGAGGTGATGACCTAGGACAATGACCTCTTATATAAGAGGGTATCCATAGTTAAAAACATACATCTTTAAAAGGAAATAATGTTATATGATAAACAAATGCCACTAAGATAAGGAAAGTAGATCCATAGATAGAGGAAGAAGAAAAAAAATACCTTGCCCCCCAGCTGTGAAAGCAAGGGATATATCAAATTATATCAAGAGATTTCATAGCAAAGAGATATCTTTACAAAACAAAATGTCCTAGAAAAGATACCAAGAATGATTTTATAGGGATAGAATCTAGAAAGAATAACCAATTAAACTCAAAAAAAAAACATGCTAAGAGAAAAATGGATCTTAGAAGACTGGAATAAAATACCTCTTACCCCCCAGTGAAGAGACAAGAGGAGAAATGTAATCTAACTTGTAGAAGAACAAGGGGAATGCCCTATATCAAAATTATGAAGAAATTATAATACTGCACAAGAATGAGATGTAATTCCCAAGGCAGCTCTTTCTCTAACATATAACTTGAAATGCACACAATCAGAAAGTAAATGTTTATTAATATAATGAAAAGGACATTTATATTTAGAGAGAGCATTTCTTGGAATAGGTTTAAATATTTATTTCTTGGAATTCATTAATTGGACAAACACTTTCTTAGCCACATTTTGAGGAGTATCAGGGTGATCTAAAGAAGGTGTTGGAAGAAGAATATGAAGAGGACGGTGGTTAAGATCCACTACCTTGATTGGAGGAGGTGGGAAACCTATACCATACATATCTTGTTTAGGAGATGAATGAATCAGGTTTGTAATGCCTTGTTCATGATACCAAGCCTTAAACCTTTATAGCCTTGTTTATCCACCATAGTACATCTAATAGTCTACCTATCTTGCAAAGATTCAATAGGAGGAGATTGATTATGGTGCTCATGAGAAAATGTTGTGTATGGTGGAATGATAGGATTAGAATAGGTTTCCTTGTTTTTCACTTTATCATCATCATGGATTGGATAGGGAGGTGAAGGTAAATTAAATAACTCTCAAACATCATTATCATGGATCCTAGCTTGAGCCCCATCACAAGTGTGGGAAGAACTAGGGATTGAAGGTGGAGAAATAGGAATAGGAATATTTGGAATTGAATTAGAATTTATAGGATTAGGGTTAGGAATATTAGGAGCTAGATTAGGAATAATAGGAGTAGGAAGATTAGGAGGTGAGGCATCATCAACCCAATTCTTCACATAATCCAAAAGAGTAATAAGTCCACTACACAAATCTTTGATGAAATTTTTGAAAGTGGGAAGACTAGTATTGGTTAATCTCAAAATATCATAAGCAAGTGAAACATGAAGATTAAAAAACATGATGAAATGGATGATACTCTCATAGACATCATAATTACTATAAAGAGATGCTAAAAGAAGCATAATAAGAAAAATTTCCATACACCAAAAGATCTTCATAATGAATGAGATGCAAGAAGTGTTGTTGTTGTATATATATATATATATATATATATATATATAATGCAAAATCCTAAAGAATGCTAATTTAATATGCAAGAGCTAATGGAAGAGGACAAGCATCTAACACCAACAAGAAAGAGTTGTCTTTCGCGGGTTCACCAAAATGTAAAGGAGGAAAATTGATTAGGTGGTGAATGTGTGTATTTGAATGTTTGTTGTATTTCCTTAACCTTTACATTTAATTAAAATTTTGGATGTTTATGTATTGTAATATGATTAAGCATATAGGGGGAAGGAAGATAAGATGTTCCTCTTTTATCCCCAAATGCACAAATGAAAGATCCAAGTTGATTAACCCAAAAGAAGGATCAATACATAAATGAATCAACCATTTGGAAATAAGAGTAAGGAAGAAGATCTTAAATTCTATTTTATGATTAAGGAGATATGATATATAATAGTAATTAAAAAGGATGATAGGAAGTACCAACCTTAAAGAATTGCAGATCTGAAGAATGTTGTTTTCTAAGGTCTGTACTCTATCTCTAGAAAATCTAAAGTATGATCCAGAATAGGAACGTAGAGATGAACAAAACCCAAAAATATTTTTTTGATTCGACACCCTCTTGAGAAAAAGGTTGACCTTGACCCATAAATGTCACCCCTGACCCAACATTCTCGACCTTGACCTACACAGGTCTGACATAAAATCTATTCGTGGATCTCGATAGTTCACTGAAAAGTGTATCTAGATATGAGTTCAAATCCATAGCCCCGAACCTGTACCTACAAGAAAAATATATTTGTTTTTTTTTGGGGGGGGGAGGGATTTGCCTTAGTCAAACCCCAATTTAGGAATTAACCTTGAAATCAATAAAGTATATAATGCTAGCAAGTATTAGAATTGAATCTAATAATGAAGCTATGATATTGAATAGATATGTAATTGTAATTCAAATGTAAGAAATTATGTAAATATGAAAGCTTGGACTCAATAGAAACCATAAACCTCCATGATTGTATTCTTGGAATCCACCTTGAATAGAATGAATGAGTCTTGAGGATGCACAAAGGATCTTGAAGGAATATCATACCACCATGATGGCAAGATCTAGGGTTTAAATGGTGAATCTTGAATGTTTGAACCTAATCCCTTCAAAGGCTTGAAAGCTTGAATCCTTCATCTTCAATGGAGAGATTTGTTAGAATAGTCCCAAAGGATAACTGAGAGGGGGGGGGGTGGTAAATCACTTATCAGTAACTTCAGCTCATTTACTTCCTTAACTTTAGAATACAACAAAGTAAATGCATTAATCAGATAACACAGTACACAACACACGATTTGATTATGGGGAAACCAAATGGTAAAAACCCCGGTGGGAATTAGCACCCACAATAAACAATACTTGTTTATAGTAATCCCTATTAGAAGATATTTCAACCCTGTTAGGAGTTGTACATTACAATGCAATAAGTATAGTGACCTGGTTAAGGGTCGTACCTTGTTAGGAGTCTGTTAGCACATTTTCTTGTATGAATCGATTAAAACAATAGTAAATGTTTAACCCTCTATTCCCAACTTAGATTCATACATGAATAAGGCTAATTAACAAGGATAAAAAATCCTCCTACACTTTGGGCTCCACATACCCAGGCAGGTGCACCTTTGAAAGACTCACTGAATAACAGAGAATCTCACAGTGGATTAAGGATTTGCAATCCTTCTTCTTTTTATGCCAGTTTGGCCTAGGAAGGCTAACCTATTGATTCCCCCTTCAAGGGATCACTAAGATGAACTGTATTCTTCAATACAATCAACTACACATACAAGTTCTTGATAACAGAAGGTAAAGGTTTTAATATTTAAATTGATGATAACAACCACATATCAACATATTGACCAGTGCCTAATCATGGGTAATAGAGTCATAATAGAGCATACACATATTAAGACAATTAATCAGAACACAATTGAACCCCAGATAGAGTGCCTTACAAACTATCCTCTCATTCCT
>MU224882.1:723350-745669 GCA_018584345.1 Thuja plicata | reverse complement strand
ATGATAGGGCTCAAAATACTTGTCAAACTGTGTCCACCCTCCTTTTGTTATGATAAAGTGATGGGCTTTAGTGAGGGTAGGGAAGATATTTCCCTTCATCTTTCCAGTCAAAGCTTCCTCTTGCAGCCCACCTAATTGTCTTATGATTTCTACTATCCCAATTTTGAGTGGGACTCTGTAGGGTAGCACACAAGGAACACCTCTAAAACCATAAACCCTAATCAATGTGGCAAAAGGGTATAATATTAGATCTCCCCAATTCTGAGCAATTTTCAACTCAGGGGCATACTCCATAGGCCTTAAAATCATCAATATTTCATTATGAATTCTTGCAGTTTGGTTGCTTAATAATGACTTAAGTCTGGTTGCAAAAACTTTGTTAAAGTATACATAACTTGCATTCTTTCTATCCCAGGACAAGTCTGCACTCCACATCTGAACAAGCAACTGTTCATCATCTTGGAATTTCTCCAATTCCATTTCTTCAAAAAAAAATCTGCATTTTTAAATAAGAACATATGCATCATGAGGGAATACCAACCCATTGGCTTTTGTATATTTCCATCCTTGATCCCTTACAAACCATCATGCATCTCCAGAGCAATATAGGATGCATAATCAAACACTACTGATAAATGGGGATGTAGAATTTGAACCACCATCAACATTATTTGGACTTGCATGGCTGCCTCCTCACTTATCCCTAAGACATTACATAGGGAACTGTACATTTTTCTGGCTTTGCCAATGAAGAAATCTACTTTGAAGGGTTTGGGGGTTCCTGGCCCTATTATAACTAAATTTCCTATCTTGTTGGCATATCCCTTCACTACTTCACCCCTATAATAATCTCTTTGGTTATTGTATATTTCTTTGAAATATTTGAGGTCAATATCATCCATACTTTGGGAAGTGTCAGTCAACTTGAAAAAATTTCTGATTTCATCTGCTGTTACAGTCAATATTACATTTCCCCGGGTGTCTCTAACAACCCTAGACACCTTATCATAAGTGTTTTCTATTAGAATAAGCAAATCAGTGTCCATGAAGACACTAGGTGCTATTAGCTTACCAACATCTAGTTCCCAAATATTACAATCTGGGGTGGGGGCCGTTCTCTGACTGTAAGCTGCTCTAAATAGAGCCAGGCCATCAAAACTTGTGGTAGCATCTCTTGCCCACCTTCTTGAATCATATAGTCCTTCCCCAATTCTGAAGTGGGGATGTTGTGTTACTTCTTTCTTAGGTTGGGTGGCATCCCCCAAAGACAACGGTAATTGCTGTAATAAATCTTCCCTAACATTCTGTTTCTGGTAGTCGACCTGTCTGGTGATTTTATCTCTAGGGACCATTCTAATGGTTTTCTATCAATACTAGAACCAGAATCTGAAATAGGAGTTCTAAGACCTTCTTTGAACTGCATTTCTATCTCAATTGGAATGCTAGTGAATCAGTGAACTTACCCATTCTGCATAGAAGTCGCTTGAAGCTGGTTTTCTTTTGTAATTCTATCTTTGTGTAAATGGTTTTCGTGAATGATTTAGACAGTAGTCAGCTTAATCAATTTATGGCCTCAATCAAATCAGTCTCTCGAATTGAATTCAACTGGGGTTGCCACATGTTCTATAATTAATTCACCAACTTTAGTTTCACAGCTTAACGGCTCTCTGCAACTTGTTTTATTAACTTTGAATTTGAACAATTGATTCTAGGTACTATTCTTTGCATCGGACAACTATCTTAATTTCCCAAAAACAACTGCCAACTGAGGACATGTGTCGCCACCACTTATTTTCTTATTTGTTATATGTCGAGCATCTTAGACATAAGCAAATAAGTGAGCCATCAGATGCTAGCCATCTTCACTAAAGCTGAACATCCTGTAAGTTATACATACCTGGGCCCACCAACTGCCAGATGTCATCACCGCTTATCTTCTTACTTGTTAGATTTTGTGAACTTTCCCTTTAAGCTAATAAGTGGTCCGTTCGATCTTTTGAAACTTGTGCACCATTTAACAGACCGTGTTTACAACAGCCTGGCCCCACCAAAGACACGCGTTGCCACTGCTTATCCGCTTACTTGTTAGATGTCGATAATCTTAGACATAAGAAAATATGCCGATTGTCAAATCTTTTAACAATTGCTTACCTTTTAATAGAGCGTCTTTCTTAACATGCCTAGCCCCACCAAAGACATGCGCCACCACCGCTTATCCGCTTATTCATTAGATGTCCTACACTTTAGGCAAAAAGCAACGTATTCAGCGTAGACACATAACTTAGTATGACTTAAGTGACCGAAAAAGTAACGCAAGAATAGAATCGGCCAAGGCACTTAGGGTTTTTTAGTCACTTGTGACCACTTTCAAATAGGTTGAGGGTTTGGGCAAATTTTGCAGAGGCATCAAATCAAATTTAATACCAATTTCAAAACCCTTGACACTACAAATGACAGGAGACCTTATAAAAATTATGAGGCACACTTTGGACAAGAAATAGCACCAACAGAGTCTTTTACAAATAACCCTGTTAGGGGTGGTGGACTCACTGTCCAAAAGCTCACTGCTTGATGGTGAAGGCTACAACCTTCTATATAATAGATATGCACTATATCTGATGATTAACTGTAGAGTAGACCTACTATCTTGATCAGTTCCAGTGTATTACAATCTTTCACTTCTTCTTCACATAGCCTCTTGATGAATGAACCAACTCTGATAATCTGCTCTATACATCTTTCTTCTCTTTTCATATCATTCACACTTAGCGTTCACAAACAAACTACTATAAGTATCTTCTCCAAATTAGAAGGTCATGTGGGCTCTTAGAAACACTTCAACAACACCTTAATCAGCTTAACTAAGCACACAAACAATATTAAGTCCACGCAAGTCAAACTGAACAGACATGACGCTTCACTGGGTCGGCTTCACCAAATCAACTCAAACAACATGATCTTAACGTAATATGATAGGAACATTTAACCAAATATAGTTAACTCATAACTAACCATGAATATACACACGCATGTCCTGAAGATAGGTGCAAATCAAGAAACACATTATATACATCCCCCCTAAACTATTACACTTCCAGAACTGTAACTGCCAATAACAAAATTGCATAACTTTATTGAAACATCATATCTTTGTCTATGTGTATGAAAATAACATAATAAACATGTGAAAAACATGTATCTATCCACACAATTCTTCACATCATCATTCTAATAAGTACATATAGAATTACTACTATGTATTATATGTTGTCATCAATGACAAACATACAATCAATCAACTGCATAGAATCAAATCTCCAAAAATCTCCCCCTTTGACATTGATGGAAACATATTATATCAAAAACATCCTATGTTCATGGTGTCCTCTTTCTTTTACAGTCTTCTCAATACCCTCATCAAAAGATTTCTCTAAACTGTTGTAGTTCCTCTGTCTATTTTTTTTGTTCCATGTATATACTCCCCTAGAGTATATGCTCCTGCTTAGTACATACTTCCCCTTACTATATACTCCCCCTTTGACATCAATGGAAAAGAGCACCATAGATCTTTAGGTATAGGTACTACTCTAGAAGTAAAGTAGTCAATCTTTCATCAGTCACTTAATAATTGATGTTCTTGCTGCTTCTTCTAAATAGAATCAGGAGAGGGAATTACTCCCAACTTCTCCCTAAGATACTCAAAAGTATCCTTTGATAAGGGCTTTGTGAAAATATCTGCCAACTGTTCTTTGGTGCTTACATAGTCCAATTTAACTTCTTTGTCTGCAACCTTTTCTCTTAAGAAATGGTACTTGATCTCTATGTGTTTTGCCTTTGCGTGCATCACAGGGTTCTTAGACATGTTGATATTTCTAGTATTATCACAGTTAATAAAAATAGGACAATCAACCTGAATTCCAATGTCTTTAACCATCTACTTGATCCAAACCATGTTTGAACAATTCAGTGCTGCTGCAACATATTCAGCTTCTGTTGTTGACTGAGAAATATAGTTCTGCTTCTTGCTTATCCAAGAAACAAACCTGTTTCGAAGAAATACTGCTCCTCCTGAAGTGCTCTTCCTGTCATCAATCCAACCTACCCAATCTACATCTGTATACACATGAAGTTGTACATTCTCTGATTTAAGATACCATAAACCATAGTCTATAGTTCCCTTTAGATATCTGAATATCCTCTTGATTGCCATTAGGTGATTTTTCTTGGGTTTAGCTGCAAATCTTCCAACAATGCCAACTTCATTAGATATGTCAGGTCTAGATTGTGTTAGATAAATGAGTTTACCAATCATAGATTTGTAAAATGTCTTATCATCCATCTAAAAAGTCTTTAGTATTTCCTTCACATATTTAGACTGATTAATGAATATACCTTTATCTGTTTGCTTTACATTCAGTCCCAAAAAGTATTTTATAGGACCAATCATACTCATTTCAAATTCATTATGCATTTCTTTTGCAAATGCTTTACTAAGCTTGTCATTACCCCCAAAGATAATGTCATCAAAAAATATAGCAACTAACAATAATCCATCAGTTGTTTCTCTTGTGAATAGGTTATAATCTGCTACTCCTTTCTTAAATCCAATCTTGGTAAGATAACCATCAAGTCTCTCATACCAAGCTCTTGAGGCCTATTTAAGACCATAGAGCACTTTCTTCAATCTGCATATCATGTCTGGTTTATTCGAGAGATTAAATCCTTCAGGTTGTTCTATGTAAACTTCTTCATTCAAGTCACCATTCAAAAAAGATTATTTTACATCCATTTGATAAACTTTAAAGTCTTTGAATGTTTCATATACCGAGAACAACTTAATGGGTTCCAGTTTTCTCACAAGGGAAAATGTATCAGTGTAGTTTATTCCTTCTCTCTGCGCATATACTTTACATACCAATCTTGCTTTGTTTCTTACTACTATACCATCTTCATTCATCTTGTTTCTGAATATCCACTTTGTTCCAATCACATTTTTCCATTGGGTCTAGGGACCAATTCCCATGTGTCATTTTTGATTATCTAATCTAATTCTTCTTTCATTGCATTCTTCCAATCAGAATCATTACATGCATCTTCAACACTTAAAGGTTCAATCTGTGAAAGTAAACATACCTCTTCATCCATTGCTAGACCTTTTGCTTTTGACCTAGTCAAAACGCTACTGCTATGATCTCCAATGATATCATCTTTGGAGTTGTATCTAGATGTGAATTTTGGAACCTTAGGTGTGTCTTCTTCTTCTGTAATCTGTGATTCTTCTCTGCTTGATTCAAGGTCATTACATGAGACATCAATGCAATCAAAAATTTCTTCAATAACAATATCTTTGATGCTAAGCCTAGGTTCATCTTCAATCATAGGTGCATATTCATAGTATCTTTCTTGAATCATAAACTTCTCACCAATTTTTACATGAGTACTTTCAATTATCTTTTTCAATCTCAAATTGAAACATCTATATGCTTTTCTTTTTGTAGAGTAACCAAAGAAAATACCTTCATCACTTCTAGCATCAAACTTACCAACACCATCGTCTCTGTTTAGGTAGCACTTGCTGCCAAAGATTTTGAAATATTTTACTGTAGGTACACTTCCAAACCAAAGTTCATAGGGTGTTTTATCTGTGCCTAGCCTCAATTGAGTTCTATTGATAGTATAGACTATTGTGTTCACTACATCTCTCCAATATGTGTGCACTACTTTTCCTTCAATCATCATGGTGCGTGATGTATCAAGTATGATCCTTTTCCTCCTTTCTGCAATCCCATTCTGCTGAGGGGTTCTAGGTGCGCTCAACTATATTTTTATTCCATGTTCTTCACAATAGTCATAAAATTGATCAGAGGTGAACTCTCCTCCTCTATCTAATCTTAGTCATTTCAGTTTTAATCCGAATTCATTCTCAACCTTAGCTTTGAATATTTTGAAATTTTCAAAAGCTTCAGACTTCTCCTTTAAGAACACAACCCACATCATCCTAGAAAAATCATCAACAAACAAAATGAAATACCTTTCTCTGTAGTATGATCTTGTTTGGTTAGGACCACACAAATCTATATGCACTAGGTCCAATTTGTTCTCAGTTGAGTTCTGCTTGCTTTTCAAGGAACTCCTTACATGCTTTCCCATAACACATTCCCTGTATATGATGTCAACAGGTCTTGAAATACTAGGAAGGTCTCTGGCTGCCTTAACATTGCTGATCTTTACTATATTATCAAAATTGATATGACAAAGTCTCTTGTTCCATAACCAAATGTCATCAACCTTTGCAAAAAAACAACTTACATTAGAATTGAGCTGAAAAACATTACCTTTTGTTTTGGATCCTGATGCAATCATGTCTCCATCCTTGTTGTTAATGATGCACGTGTTGTCTTTGAACTCCAAATGATAGCCTTTGTCAAGTAGTTGTCCAACACTTAGCAAGTTATGATGTAATCCATCAACATATAGAACATCATCAGTCTTGTTCTTTCCATCCAAAGTGATAGAACCTCTACCTATGATGGGTTTAGGAGTGTTATCTCCAAATCTAACCATACCACCTTTGTATTTGTCTAGATGAATGAATCTATGTTTTTCACCTGTCATATGATGAGAGCATCCACTGTCAATGATCCAATTAGTTATGATATCTGCTTTGGAAATTAGGGCTAGCTCTTGTTCTTCCTTTTCATCTACAATGTCCATTTCCTCAAGCAACCTTTCCATGTCTCTAAGAGAAATGAATCCAATTTCATCTTCTCTTGAATCTTCATTGGTTACACCTTCTTCAACATGATAACATTCCTTCTTATATTTGGGTTTGTAATTATATCTGAACTTCTTGACTCTTGTGGGACACTTAGATGCAAAGTGACCAATCTTGTTACATGAAAAATATTTGAATGGAAGTTGTCCTTCATATTTTCCTTTTCCTTTCTTTTCTCTTTTAGCAATCATAGAAATTATTTCTTCAAGTTCTTCATCAACTTCTTCTTTCTCATATGACTAGAGATGTGTAAGGATTTCTTACCATGGACTAAGGCTTTGAAAGCTGTTTCACTTTTAGGTTCAGTATTCAATCTTGATATCTCAAATGCAGAGATTTTGCTGATCAAAGTCTCTCTCTTGAAATCTTGTGAGAATTGCATGGTTTCCTCTAGAATACTAATCTTGTTTTCATAATCTGATGTTAAAGTGGTTAGCAATGTGTCCATTATATCTTCTTCTGCTATTTCTCCACTATTGTTTATGATTCCAGAGACTACTTCATTTATTCTTTGATTGTAGGCTCTAATGTTTTCTTCAGGTAACATCTCAAGATAGTTGTATTTCTTTTTCCATGTCTTCCTGCGTGCATTCTTTGCTTGAACATCTCCTTCAAACATCTCTTCTAAATACTTCCATATCATATATGCTCTGTCAATTTTCTTGATCTTAGAAAATTCACTGTCAAATAAGGCACTGATTAGGGCTTCTTTGGCAATTGCATTATTGCTAAATGTTTCCTTTTGTCTATTAGTAGCATCATCCTTTGCAAGGTCTTTCAGAGATGGAATTACAACTTCTTGTGTGGTAATTTCAAAGATCTCAAAGACAACACATTGTACATGTGTTATCATTTTGTTTTTCCAATCCAGATAATTTTCTCCATCGAACTTAGGTCTTTCTTTTCTGAAGTAAGACATCTGATCTACCTTAAGCTATTAGGTTTCTTCTCTAAGGCACTTGGCTTTGATACCAATTGTTAGAATAGTCCCAAAGGATAACTGAGAGGGGGGGTGAATCAGTTATCAATAACTTTAGTTCATTTACTTCCTTAACTTAAGAATACAACAAAGTAAATGCTTAATCAAATAACACAGTACACAATACACAATTTGATTATGAGGAAACTAAATGGTAAAAACCCTGGTGGGAATTAGCACCCACAATAAACTATACTTTTTTATAGTAATCCATGTTAGAAGATATTTCAACCCTATTAGGAGTTGTACATTACAATGCAATAAGTATAGTGACCTAGTTAAGGGTCAGACCTTGTTAGGAGTCTTTTACAAATAACCATGTTAGGGGTGGTGGACTCACTGTCTAAAAGATCACTGCTTCATGGTGAAGGCTACAACCTTCTCTATAATAGATATGCACTATATCTGATGATGAACTATAGAGTAGACCTGCTATCTTGATCAGTTCCAGTGTATTACAATCTTTCACTTCTTCTTCACATAGACTCTTGATGAATGAACCAACTCTGATAATTTGCTTTGTACATCTTTCTTCTCTTTTTATATCATTCATACTTAGCGTTAAAAAAAAAACTACTATAAGTATCTTCTCCAAATTAGAAGGTCATGTCGGCTCTTAGAAACACTTCAACAACACCTTAGTCAGCTTAAATAAGCATGCAAACAATATTAAGTTCGCGCAAGTCAAACTGAACAGATGTGACACTTCATTGAGTCGGCTTCACAAAATCAACTCAAACAAAATGATCTTGATGTAATATGATAGGCACGTTTAACCAAATATAGTTAACTCATAACTAACCATGAATAGACACATGCATGTCCTGAAGATAGGCACAACTCAAGAAACACGTTATATATGTCAGCCCTAAATTGTTACAGTTCCAGAACTGTAACTGACAATAACAAAATTGCATAACTTTACTGAAACATCATATCTTGGTTTGCATGTATGAACATAACATAATAAACATGTCAACAACATTTATATATCCACACAAGTCTTCACATCATCATTCTGATAAGTACATACAGAATTACTACTATGTATTATATGTTGTCATCAATGACAAACATACAATCAATCAACTACTCATAATCAAATCTCCAACAAGCTTGAGTGCTTTAGAGGAAGATTTGAACACCTTGAAAGATTGGAAACATGTAGAACAATGAATGCTTTACCTTTTTTCTTGACCACCTCTTCTTACTAGGTTGATGGCTCATAATGCTTAGAATATATTGCTTAGAGAAAATGAGAGAGAAAGGCTTCCTTTTATATGGAAGTAGAGCACAATCTTCTAGAGAGGCCGACATAGAAGAATTAAATTCCAATTAGGCCCATGCCCCTAGAAGAGGACCTATATTAAATATAATTTAGGATTTGCAGCTTCAGAACCCAAAATAGCAGACCTGAAAGCGGGAAAATAAATTTTTGATGACCTTCGGCAGATGATAAGTTTCTAGATTTGAAAGGGGGACCCAGGTCAAGGTCAATGTCGACCATAACCTAGGTCAAGGTTGAGGTTGACCTTGACCTAGGGGGTCAGAACCCCTGGAAAAAGAGCTAGGTGGGATAAAAGGTGCCTGGAGAGGCCCAATTAGGGTCCTAAATAGGCACAAAATAAGGAGATGATGCAGAAATGAGGCGACAGTATGATGGTGGTCAAAAACATCCCCTAAGGAGGGATAAACATTATTAACATGGAATTTATTCTATTTTAAGATGATACACTAACAAGTGGAGCAAAGTGTAAAAATCTTTTCAAGGAAGGTGGATTTAACAGTCCAACAACAAATCTCTTAACCGAGTGCACACTCAACAGTATTGCTAAAGATCTTAATAGAGTAGACTTTAACAAGTCTCCACCAATACTCTTAACATGGTAGATCATTAGAAGTGATCAAAATTGTAAGCCTTAATCGACCCCTTCCAATCTGCAGATAGTGAATATTTTGTGGGTGCCATCCCCACCGCAGTTTTTACTTCCTCACAGGAGGTTTCTGCGATATCATATCTTATGTTATGTGTCAATTTACTTTCATTAATGTTTCTATGAATGCTCACATGTATGTTAATGTTATGAATTGATATAACTCACATCAAGATAGTATAAATAAGATTGAATGGATATATAATTGATTACAAAGGTTAATTAATTAAAGGATACAAAAAGTTTTAGAGGTACTGATTCACCCCTCCCCTCTCAGTACATACTTCCATTAATTCCAAAAATTGGTATCAAAGCTAAGTCTCTTCTTGGAAATCTTAAAGGATTAATAGAAAATATCATACAATAGAGAAGTACATACTTGATAAAAATATTGAGAATAAAAATCTTGAAATTCAGATGTTTTATTAACAGTATAAAGAAGCTAGAATTAATATGAGACAACTGCTAGATGAAAAAAAGAATATGGCATCTCACTACAATGAGAAAAATTATCATGAGGAAGAGATGTCATATTTCTTTGAGTCTTCAGGATCAACTACAAGCAAAGCATCAGATACATCAAAAGAAAGCATTACAAGCCTAACTAAAATCAATGTACATCTGGCTGGACAAGTTAAATATCTGCAAATCAGACAAGAGACATAGATGGTAAGGATGATTGATGTCATGAATAATGCTAGACAGGCTGAGAAAGAAAGAAAACTAGCCATTGATGATAGAAGAAAGATCACAAAAAAGCTACAAGAAAAAGAGTCTGAAATACAAAGACTTACAGAGCATCACCATGAGATTACAAATGAGATTATTCTTATGAGTCAAGAGGAAACATATTAAATGTTGAACTCATTGAAATAATAGAAGCTATCAGTGAGCTGAGGGATGAAAATGAAAAATTAAAACATGAAATAAGAATTCAGCAACAACATAATGAAATTATCAAGAAAGCTGAAGAAAGCAATAAAAGAATGGATGATTTTCTTCAAGGACAACAAAGAGTCAACAACAATACTGGTCTAGGTTTTACCAAGAATGGAGAATCATCAAATCAAGATGATCCAAAGAATGTCTACACAAATTCAAGACCAAGAAAGCTTACATGCAATCACTATGGAAAGCAAGGCCATAAATAAAATGTATGCAGAGGCAAAATGAAAGGTATTCCTAAATCTACATCTTCATTCATAGGATTCTGTTATAAATGTAACAAGAAGGGACATAAAGCATATGAATGTAAGTCTGAGATGAAACAACCAAAGAAGGAAATCTACATGGACAATTATTTTCCTACTTGCAAAATGAATGGGCACACAACTCTTGAATGCTGGAAAAAGAAAAGGCAAGCATGGAAGCCTAAAGGTAAAGAAACTCTCTATCAACTGAAGAGAGTCAGTAATAAATATCTATGGGACTACAATACTTGGAAAAATTATATAGCATGTGGAAGATATGGTCACATTTCTGCAAACTATATGAGATAGTGGACTTTAAATTCTAGAGGTTGGACTAACCTCGGAATGACATGCTTACATTGTCATAAAGTTGGTGATCTCAAGAAAGATTGCAGAGACCGAATGACAGAGACAAGAACATATCCCAATGGAAACACCATTGAAGAAATCCAGAGGGAAAGAGATAAAATGTGGAGAAAATTTTGAAGCCATGATGAAGCTGGAAGGAGCAATGAAAATGGTGACACCCCATCCAATAGATCTGGTGACATCATCACCCCCATCTAAGTAGAACAAGTATGGAACTGCATTACCGCAAGCTATTACTTTAGATCAGTTCCATAATATGTTGATATATAGTTAAATTAGCATAAGAAAGATGCATCATGGTATTACTTGTTAAAATATATAATAACTATGCTTTTAGGCATATATATCAAAACCTATGGGTATACACTAAAAAACTAAGACTGTCTACACTTACCAAGAAGTGTCGATTAAATACAAAGTTACTAAGTACAAACCGAGCCTCGTCGGTAAACAAGCAAGTGAACAAGATGTCTATGATACTGAAACATGTTGGTAAAAGCAAGTGAATTAACGACTGCTGTGAAACATTATAGTGTCACCGAAGGAAGTAAATCCTTCACGAATGAACTCAGTCTTCATACACCGAGGTGTTGGTAAGAATTTATGACATATGTTTTAGGGAAACACCTATAAATAGGGCAATGAAACAACTCATTTGTTACGACACCCAAAGAAGAGTGACCCAGGAGATTTGTGAGAAAAGAGAAACTAAGTTACAGAGTGACCATGACTCGGCCACTGACACTCCAAAGCAGTTCATGAATCATTTTAAGAACAAACAATAAGTTCTATGAGACCGACAACTCTATTTTTATGCATTACACAGGAAGCCCTAAAATTAAAAATGGCCTCGACATCAAGAACTGTGAAATCCAAGAATGCAAAGAAAGATGAGTTCAAGCTCATTAAGAATTGTGTGTGTGAGGAACCTAATTACAAGATCCATCCTAAGGTTTCCTCACAACCCAATGACATTGGACCATTTTCATGCATACCAGCTAGGGTTTTACTTGTGGAAGATGTTCGATCTTTCATACACTACAATATTGCAAAAATAGGAACATTAGAGGTTGAAGAAGCTTATAAGAAGCTGTGCAATGATGATGGAACACTAAAATATGAGCACAAACATATTGAAGTAAAAGGGCTCACCAATGTCCTAATGTTTCTGAAGGTTTTTAAAACCGAATGGATTTGGTTAGTACTAATTCAAATCCATAACAAAAATCTATGGCTTGATGAACCGAAGGTGATAACCCCAGATGTCATTCATGTGGTCACCGATTACCCCATAACTAAGAAAGTTAAGGCACTAAAGCATCCACCTAAGGCCAGGACCTTGAAGATGACAGGAGCCAAATGGGATGGCAAAGGAATAAAAGTTACCCCAATAACCGATGATGAGATCAAGTTTGGTGCATGCGTTCTAGGATACAAATTTTTCCAAGCAAGCAGACTGAACAACATAGCATTAGGTGCAATGGACACAGTGTTCAAAATTGTGAAGAAGGGAACACAATTGGACTTATCTAAACTACTCCTGAATTAGTTAAAAGACAATCTAAAGACTATCAAAAATGCAAAGTCAAACATTTGTAAGTTTGGCTCATTAATAATGTGTATCTTTGTTTACTTTCAAGAAACATTCCCATTGGTAGGAGATGTGAAATGGGACATCACCAAACCGGTCACCATGAAAATCAGTGAGCACATAGCTATGAGATAGTCATGGATGAATACTTCAATGTATTCAAAGACTGAATGCAAAAGAGGGTAAGAATCCTTGAGCAACTCATTGAAAAGTACAAGGATGAGATATGCTTCATGGTTGATACAGACAATACGTATATTAAGCTTGTTGTATCAAGGACAACATGGTTTCCACCTTTAGAGTATGAGATAAACATTGATCTTGCAAGTAAGGCAATTGATGCCTTGATCAATGAACCATTGGATAAGAAACAACCCAAAGTTGGAACATATGAAGAGGCCAAGACAAGAATAAAATATGGGCTAGTTGTTAAGAAAATTTCTAGAAAGAAGGAAAAAATGGTGAAGAATCTAAAGAAGATACTATCAGCAACCGAGGAGGAAGATGAATAGAATGAAGAAGTTAAAAAGGAGGAAGAAATAGAAGAACAATTATCTGTCAGTAAAGTTGAAGGAAAGGATGACTCTGAGCAAATAGAGTTAGATTCACCAACTCCTCCACCAACTAAAAGGCCAAGGACAATAGGTGCTTCTAGGACTAGAAGCCAAACATCAAAGGACTCTACTCCTTCACCTCTAAAGTAAGGAAAGGTGAGGACATACAAAAGGAAAGCTCCCACACCAAAGAGAGGGAAAAACAAAAGAAGAAGGAAATTCATAAGAACCTGGGAGGATATAGAAGACATCGAGCATGATGAAGTTGTAGAAGCAAAAAGTGTCAAGGTAACACCTCCTAAATCTATTGATGACATATGAAAATCTATTGCAAACTCTAGATCTATATCAAATTCAAAGATCAGAAGATGGTTGAAGTTAGACCCAAAAGATCAGAATAAAGTAGAGGATGCTATAATAGCTAAAATGTACAAATTTAAATATATACCGATTCAGTTTGAAGGTAGTTATGTACCAAGGGAACTCTTGGATAAAATATACTCATGTTGGACATTTGTATTGAATAATGAAAAAGAGATAAGAGAGAGAGTACTTGTTTCTCTCATGCCACCTAAATCAAAGAAGGTAGAAATAGATGAAATGATGGAGAAGTACAAAAAGGATTTCTCACCGAAGCTGAGAGCATACAAATTTCTTGAAGGAAAGCTTATAGAGCTTGAGCAGGATAGCCACAAGAAATGGTGCAAGATAATGAATAGACCTACTGAGGAGGTAAGCCCCAACAAAGACCTTCAACAACAAGATGTTGACAAGGCAACTCAAGATGACACATCTATTGAGTTAGACAAAGAAGAAGATGATACAACAGGCAAAAAGACTACAGATATTGCAAATGAATCATGGCCAGATACCACAAATGACAACATTGTGGATACTAATTTCATAGACATTATCGATGACCCAGTAGAGGAAGTGAATAAGGATGAAGATGTTACTATTGCAAAGGGAAAAACTAATGAAAAGGACACAATAGTTGATACTACACAAGTGAATATTTCAGGCAATATGCCAATATTGATACAAGCTATCAACACTAGTAGAATTTGGGCAATAAATGTTAGAGTAATAGACCTTTGAGTTATTAATTAAATCATTTTGATCTAATTACTAACTCACCTATTCACTCTAGTTGCTTAAGCTTACCTTAGTTTTCCATTTTAGGGTTTCATGTTTTCCTTTAATAAGGATTCACCTCTTTGTATTTGGTAAGGAGATTGTATTATAATCATTTTTGTTCATAATAGAAATTCATTCTTTGAACATGGATATGATGTCTCTGGCTTTTTGGCCTCCATAGCTTCTTCTATCTTCTATCTTCTGTCTTTGCTTCTTCCATGTGACAGGTTTGCATGTAGGTGTTCTTGGGAGAATAGGGTTTTTCCTATTCTAACATGATATTAGAGCCTTATTGCTGTGGCTTGTTCGAGGTCTATTGAAGCAAGCTCTTCATGGTATGAGGGTTTGAAGCTTTCAAATTTTTTTGGGTATTTTTTATTGGATATGGGGGGTCTCTATTTTTTGGAGCACTTTGGACCAAAACCAACCTCACGGTTGCGTTCAGAAGGCCCAAAAACCCTAAAATCCATATAAAATTTATTCGATTTGAACACTGAAGCGTCTGGGAGAATTGTTTTGGCCTATTGGGGCCGTATGGGCTCAAAAATCAAGTCAAAAAATTTTAAAAAAAAAAAATTTAAATTAATTTGGGTGCTGCCAGTGTGTACCGCCACCCCGGTGCCACCACCGCACCACCCGCGCGCCTCCTCTAGCCCGCGTGCCACCTTGCAACCACCGCGTTGCCGCCGGGACCCGCCGCCACCACCAGGCCGCCACCGCCGCTCCACCCAGCCGCCTCCGCCGCCTAGCCCGGCTGCCGCTGCACCACCCAGCCACCACCCACTAGCCCCCTTTTGCTACTGGCTAGTCATATCAGTGACCAGGGGCTTCGCCCCAGCCCCTTGTATGCGCCATGTGCCCAGGGGCTAGCCCTTTTTTAGCCCCAGGGGCTTAAAATTTTTTTGGGGGCCCTTTTTTACCCTCCCACACTATTTTTTCTCTATCTTGAGTATACGGGGGTATTTTTCCGACTTCCATATATTGTCGGAAAGCTCTTTTTGAGCACTTTCTGATGATAGAGGTTGGGGTTTTAGGTTTTACCATTTTGATATTTTTTTTCTATCAAAGTTTGATGTCTATTTTCTACCTTTTGGGAGCCATATCTGACTAATCCAGACTCTATTTTTGGAAAACCAGATATCATCAGAAAGCTGGTTCAGTGAAATTTTTAGTTACAGGGGTGTTTTTTCTAGATTCTACTATAGGTTCTCTCTCCTCTGAGTTTTTCTCTTTCACACTCTGTGGATTACTTGGGTTCTACAGGTCCTAGGATCTCTTTTTTTGATCTTCTGACTCACTCTTCTTTCTGACTTCTGAGCATTGTATGCTTCTCTTCTGTAGTATTTTCTTTTCTGTAAATGCACTGAGATAAAGTGCCTGCTTTTGCATATCTGAGATTTTGAGCACCTTGTGTGTTTTTTGTACTCGCACTCAGTTATAAAGTGCCATGGGGGGTTATGATATTTTGTCATTTTGTGCTCATCCACCTTTGTTAAGTGAGCGTACCTTTCACAATATTAGCCCAAGCTGTGTGTCAGTGACACTGCCCTTTATCCTATGCTTGTACTTATGTTGCACTATTGGTGTTCCTGATTCTGCTTTTTGCAGATGTTTCTGGCATTGCATTTTAGTGTTCTTGTCACCCCTCTCCCTATTTATCATTATGGGGGGGTTCACCTATTGGTTCTATTGCTTCCTTGGTTCGATTGATTAGCTCTTCAGACTTTGTCTTCTCTACCCGGTCATGCACTTTAGTGGGGGTTCTAGTAGTTACTTCTGATAGTGTTTGCAACCTCATGCTTCGGAGATGCTTCTTTCTCTTTCTTGTTCCTTTCTTTGGAACTTTTTTTCCTAGATTGGAGGCTTTGTTTCCTTCATCTAGTTCATCTCTTTTTGGGGTAAATTTTTTCCCATTGGATTTTCTTTATTTTCCCATTTCACAGAGATTTCTTGTACTTGGGTGCCTCATCAGGCCTTGTTGTCGGGACCCATCTTTCCTACTTTCTGCAGTTGTTTCCTAGGTTTTGCTTTTCCCTAAGCTTATCTTAAGGGGGGTGTTAGAGTAATAGACCTTTGAGTTATTAATTAAATCAGTTTGATCTAATTACTAACTCACCTATTCACTCTAGTTGCTTAAGCTTATCTTAGTTTTCCTCTTTTAGGGTTTCGTGTTTTCCTTTTATAACGATTCACCTCTTTGTATTTTGTAAGGAGATTGTATTGTAATCATTTTTGTTCATAATAAAAATTTATTCTTTGAATATGGATATGATGTCTCTGGATTTTTGGCCTCCATAGCTTCTTCTATCTTCTGTCTTCTATCTTTGCTTCTTCCATGTGACAGGTTTGCATGCAGGTGTTCTTGGGAGAATAGGGTTTTTCCTATTCTAACAATAAATGACCAGGTGACTAAAAATTTTAGTCACGTGACTAAACATTTTAGTCACATGAATAAAACTGATCATGTTCTACGCATTTTTTGCAATTCACAAATATAAATGACTAAATAATGACCAATTTGGTCATCGGATAAAATCACAACTAAAATGACTAAATAAATGACCAATTTGGTCATTGGTTAAAATGACTAAATAAATAACCAATTTGGTCATCAGAAAAAATGACCAAATATTTCAGTTTGGGTACCTAAAATAAACCTCACATTTACATTTAGTGCTCTTAGTTAAATAAACTTCATCTATTTTAGGATTCAATGCAAGGCTAATTGATTGGTTTTCAGCTTTCAATTCATTTCAAGTTCACAATCTAGCCTAAGTAGGAGTCTTAATTGATTCAATTTTGTCAAATATCATTGATTAAGTGGAAAATGAGTTTAAAATGAACATGCACACTTGTTTTAGGAGCCTAAAATGAACATCAAACTAGTTTAGGGTTTGTTGGTTATCTTCTTGGTTAAGTTGTTTTAAAATCAATCGAATTTGAACAAAGGATAATTAGGGGTTCTAAAATTGGTGTCAATTCACTTAAATCATTCCTAAATAATATAAAATGAATTCTAATTTCATGAATATTAAGTCCTAAATGGTTAGTTTGTTCAAAAGCCTTTAATTTTGCAAGTTTTTAGTCCATTATGGGTCTCTGATGACAAGTTGCACACTTGGCTAGGCTTCCTAGGAACTTAGATAGGTTCTGTGAATTTGGTCTTCTCTTCCCATGCAGTTGGTCCTCTATTTTGTGCAGTTGGTGTTTTTTCCTGTGCAATTTGTTAATTGGGTTATTTTGATGATGTTTTTTGAGCTTTTACATCGTTCCCAATCTCATTTCTGCACTTGATATGTATGATTTCCATTTTACTGATGATCTATACAAAATTTTGAAAATCGTGGGATGAAGAATGAATGTTAAACTACTAATTATGTATTTGATGTAGGACACTTCACGAAGACCTTGTGTGTCTTCCTAAAAATTTCATGTCTTCTTTAACATACTGAAATGATGATCACCATTATAAGAACTTCTCAAAGAAGAAGATATAAATATATAAAATAGATTGGAAAAATGTATTTGTTGAATCATTGAACATATTTAATTTATAATCCCTCCTCTCTTTTTTTTTAATCATACAAATTTTATTCTACCTTACCAATGGAAATTTCAAAGGATCACCAAATCATTTTAAAATAGTCCCATGTAATATAATTAATTTACAGATCTAGAAACTCTTTAAAAAATTGGGAATTATTTTTTGAGATTTTCTCCACCATGTAAATGCTTTTGAAGGGAGCTTCATGAATATAAAAATTTGCATTTTGATCAAGGATAATTCTATTATTCCTCACTCCTTTAGTCTTGTTTCTATGGATGGTCTTTGGTTTCAAACCCTTGTTAGAATTGTATTGTCCTTATAAATTATAAGTATGTACAATTTTGGTCCTTCTCTAGGCCCCTTTTTAGTGCCCAAGGCTTCCATGAATCATTGACCTTTTTCTATGCATTTAGTTAATAAATATTTAAATATATATCTTCTATTAACTTCACTTATATGTGGACCATTAATTTTATGCAAAAAAAAATTACAATAAATTAAACTTATTATGACTGTAGAATAGAAAATTAAATATAATGTTAATTGATTTTAGAATTTAATTAACTCACAAACTTCATTATAATGGTTAAATTTTATGGGCTTATAATTATTATAAACCCATTACCAAGGTGTAATTGCTAATAATGATTATAAATAAAAATAGATATTATCATTAATTAAAACTAAAGAAAAAACATGCATGCTATATTATATTATTATCTTTAATTGAAACTAAAGAAAAAACATCCATGTTATATTATCATTATTATAATCTTTAATTAAACATAATGCTTTTTCATTTTTGCGGTAAGAGGTAGAGGAAGGCGGGAGGAAGGAAAGAGGGGTTTCATCACCAAATTTGATGGATTGTCGATCCTTCATTTGGGTTATTTCTAGGTCTTGCAGGTAACAAACAGGAAGCAAAGTCTGGCTTTGGCTTGATCTCAAGAGGAGTTCCATCAACGTCATGACCTACAAAAGGGATTTAGTAGTTTTCCCTTCTACTTTCTTTGTAGAAAATGATGAGTAAGTTTTCCCTTCTACTTTCTTTGCAGAAAATGATTTTGCATATATCCTGCAATCATTGTATACCAACAATAATTAACTAGAATTTTGTGCATATCCTACAATCTTCTAATGCCTTTTCAAAAAACCTATTTTGTGCATATCCTGCAATCATTGTACTCCATGAGATGAAATAGCATTCTACCAAACAGTCAATGTGCCTTGTCTATGCTTCCACATTTTGCATACATATCGACGATAGCATTTCCAACTATACCATTTGATAAAAATTTCTCTTCTATTATCTGTTGATGGACATCTTTACCCTGTTGTGAATCTCCCATTTTGGAATAGGAAGGGAGGATGCTGGAAAAGTTTGTTGAATAAAATGTAATTAGAAACCAAAACTTATTCTGATTGCATGCGTGTATGCGAGCAGAAATCAATCCTATTGCTTTACTATTCAGTTGGCAATCAACTAAAGTTACATGTGGGACCTGTGCCTGAAAAGTAGAATGTTGGGCTCATAACCTACTTAATACAAAATAAGACTTTAAGTTGGATTTACACCTGCTAGTTGCATTCACTTGAAAGTTTTTAAAGCCTTTTCAACAAATCTATTTTGTGAATATCACACAATCTTTACAGTCCATGAAACCACATTTCTCTGAGACATTTTTTAAAACATTTTACATGACTTATCAGTGCTCCCACATCTTGAATACATGTCCACTAGGGATGTTGCAACTAAAAAATTTGACAAATGTATAATGGATTACTAATCAAATTATTCTATCATAATATTTAGAAACACATTTTTGAGAATTTATTGCATTGAGTTGGGTATATGTTTCATATGCAAAAGAGATATATCAGGATACCTCTTTGTACGTTGGCATAGTATGTTTCTGGACAAGAGTCAGTGGGATTATTTGTAGATTTCATTGGAGATTAAAATTTTGGAGGGATTTTCAACTGGACTCAACTTGATTTGGGGATTCCACTGACTCTTGTCTAGAATATATCATATGTTTCAATTTGACATTAAGAATAAGTATTAGATTATGTTTCCACTGACTCTTGTCCAGAATATATTATATGTTTCAATTTGACATTAAGAATAAGTATTAGAATGAGTGTACCTCTGTGTTGACCATTACAATTTCCCCTACTTAATACCCGTGTTCTCACATTTCACCAACTTTTTTGCTTTCCAGAGTAATAATATGTTAATCTCCTCTATGATCTGTTTAGTTTTTGATCTTACTAGTAAAGTTTTGTTAAATTTGAGTATGACACTTCTTAGTATCTATTCAAAAAAAGCCAATAGTTTTTAGCATGTAAGGCCATTAATAGTCTATCATAGGGCATATGTATACCTCGAGTAATCTCCTTCAACATTGCTTTGGAAATTCAAATCAAGACTTTTCTAATTATTTGAATAAAAAATGTTATATATATATAAGCAATGGGCCAAAACTAAAATCATAAGATTGTTCTAATGTTGATAGATTTACCTTTTGCAGTCATTACATGATGTGGAAATTCTTGTAGCCTTTCTTCTAAGGTTATCTTTTATATAATTTTTTTCATTGGTTTTTTATTTGTCTTTTCCATTGGCCCAACCTTCATTGGTTTGAGAATATTAGAAGAACATTCCACTGCCCTGTTAGAAAGCTCATTACTTTTCACCAAGAGAACTTTACTACAACAACTAGCTTTATCTTTCTTTTCCTTCAAGGGACTCAAAAGTGTATTTCTTACCTCTTTTCTCCCCAGTGATGGTGTTTTCTCTTCCATAATGTATGGCCTTATAGTTATATTTCCCTGGTCTACCAAATAAGGGACATCATGTATTTCCATAGGCATCACATCATACATATCTAATCATGATACTTATAGTCTTAAAAGTAGGTAGGCTGCACTTATTCACTACCAATTGATGACTCATATGAAGCCATGACACTCTGTAAGGATTTTGATGCATTACTCTTTCCAATCAAAGTTTTTAGACAGATTTGTGGTGATATTCCTGGATGATATATTGATATACTCACAAGATGAGCAGGAGCATGAGGATCATTTGAGGCAGGTTTTGCAATGTTTGAGGGATAATCAGTTATATGGCAGCTTGCCAAAATGTGCATTCTTCAGAACAGAGGTTCATTACTTAGGTCATGTGATATCAGGGGATGGGATTTCTATAGACCCATATAAGATTAGGGCCATTATGGATTGGCCAGCACCCACTAGTGTGACAGAGGTCAGGAGTTTCATGGGCCTTACAGGCTACTACAGATGATTTGTTGAGGGCTTTTCTAGGGTAGCCCATCCCATCACTTCCCTCCAGAGGAAAGGGAAGAAGTTTGAGTGGACAGAGAGGTGCGAGAGAGCTTTCCAGGAGCTCAAGAGGGCACTGACTAGGACACCTATCTTGGCAGTACTAGACCCTTCAGCAGATTTTGTGGTTTGTACAGATGCATCTTTAGATGGGATTGGGGCAATACTGATGCAGAATGGATGAGTTATTGCCTACGAGTCCAGAAAGCTCAAGACTCATGAGATTAATTACCCCACCCACGACCTTGAGCTAGCAGTAGTGGTTCATGCTTTGATGAGATGGCATCATTTCTTATTGGGCCACAGATTTGAGCTTCATTCAGATCACCAGAGTCTTCAGTATATATTCACACAGCCGAACCTCAATGCTAGACAGAAGAGATGGATGGAGTTCCTATGCGAGTATGACTTTGACGTTCACTACATCAAGGGGAAAGAAAATGTCATAGCAGATGCCTTGAGTAGGAGACGTCATGTGCTCTCAGCTATGACTACTAGTACAGACCTGAGAGGGCGCATTATACAGCATTTACAGGATGATGCTTTCTATGCAGAGGTTAGACAGTTGGTTCAGGATCAGAGACCCCTTGAGGGGAAGTTCACAGATTACACACTTGAGTCCGATGGCCTTCTTCGCCATAAAGGATGTATTTATGTACCTTCTTCTAGAGGGTTGCGTGATTTCACCATTCTTGAGGCTCACAGAGCTCCATATGCAGCGCACCCCGGAGTTAAGAAGTTACATGCAGATTTGAGACAGCTTTATCATTGGCCGGGTTTGAGGACACATATTGCAGAGATAGTGGCTAGATGTTTAGAGTGTCAGCGGGTTAAGGCTGAACATCGTCATCCAGGTGGACTCCTTCAGTCTCATGAGATTCCGGTATGGAAGTGGGAC
>MU224882.1:694372-723013 GCA_018584345.1 Thuja plicata | reverse complement strand
ATCATCAGGTTAGATGGGAGGAGTACCTACATTTAGCAGAGTTTGCCTATAATAATGGGCACCATTCATCTTTGGGTATGTCTCCATATCAGGCCTTGTATGGTAGATCTTACAGGACACCATTGAGCTGGGATAGGATTGAGGACAGAGTATCCATTGGTCCAGAGTTGGTCAGATAGATGGAGCAGCAAGTAGTTCTGATCAGGCAATGTCTTAGAGAGGCCCAGGATCGACAGAAGAAGTATGCAGATGCTGGGAGGGTTGACAGAGAGTATATGGTTGGAGATAGAGTATTTTTGAGAGTGAGGCCGCATAAGAGCCCAATCCATTTTGGAAAGGGTTCTAAGATAGCCCCTCGCTTTGTCAGACCTTTTGAGATTTTGGAGAGGATAGGCCCAGTAGCATACCGTTTAGCCTTGCCACCTAGCCTATCGTGCATCCACGATGTCTTTCATGTATCTGTTTTGTGAAGGTATATATATGATGAGACTCATATCATTGATTGGGATGCCTTATAGGTGGAGTCAGACGGACAGCTGGCTTTGGAGCCAATACGTATTCTGGCACGCAAGACCATAGCTCTACGAGGATGAGAGCTGGACCAAGTTAGGGTCCAGTGGGATTGTTACGATGAGATCGCTGCTTCTTGGGAGGACACAGCACAGATGAGAGACCAGTACCCCTATCTTTTTGATGAACTCCAGGAGGAAGTTCATGCCTAGGGGGGGAGGATGTGAGGTCTTGCACTGACCTGTCCTAGTTTGACTTTCATTTTGACACTTGACTCATCTGGATGATATTTTGAGTATTGACATTATGATTTTTGCATGTCGTCTTTTGGGACCTTATGAGTAGTTGTTACAGGTTTTGTTGATGATCACAGTTATCGTACTCTTTATATCTATACACATGCTTATTTTGATACCTTGATTTTTGCATGATATATGTATTCAGCTTTGTTCTGTTATCTTTGATATTATATTCATTAATGAAATCATGGTTCGAGATTATGATGCTAACACTTGCTTCTGCAAATATGTAATGTTATATGATATAGACGTATGCACATGTATATTGATGCTATCATTTTATGTTGAAATTTTTATTAATATAATTGGTTTTTATAAAGTACTAACATCGAGTTTGAGCATGCAGGGATATGGCCATGGTTTAATTCGGGGAAACAAGATAGGACCAAGTGCAATCCGTAAATCCAAGGTCGACTCTAGTAAGAGAGTGCGACCTTGTTGTATTGTATTTTATTTTGTAATGTGATGATTGATTATGTATGTGTGTTAATGGTTTAATTTGTATATTGTAAGTGATTTTTATTTTTTGTGTAAATGTTTAAATGTCTTGCACATAAGCATGCCACATAGGTTGTGATGTGTATTCTGTTGGTGATGTGTCATTTGACACTATAGTTGTAGTGGCATGTAATGTGGACTTTGGACCCCACCTCTTTCTTGGTAATCTTGAACATTTCCCAAAACTAATAGGTGGCATATGTGACCAAGGAAACCTTGATAAACTAACCTCATTTTCGGATGCATAAACTTTTGGTTATTTTAAGGAGCTTTGGGAAGTCCTAGGATATAGTTTGATGCAAATTTGAGTACCCCTAGGTTAGGACTTTGGTGGGGGGGCTCAATTTCTGCATTTTCACCTTCCTAGGCCACCTTTAAGTGCCCCCAATTATGTCATTTTTGTTATGCACGAAAATTGGAGATCTTTCCTTAGCTGTCCACCAATTTGGTTATGTTGTAATTGATTCCTTAAACATGTGGAAGGGCAGGCGTCATCTTTGTTCTAATCTAGAAACCTAACTAATTTGGGAGATGGTTTTAAGTAGGAAGAAATCTAGTTTTTGGGGTTGCTAAGTAAGGAAGGAAAGATTGCAGAAAGAGAGTTTCAAGGCCTGGTCTTAGGATTGTAAACCAGCAAGCTTGGGAGGGAACAAGTTCAACTACAACACTAATTCAGCCACTTGTTTGGAAGGAGGTTGGTGGTGTCAAAACCTTTTCTTTATTATTTTTGTTTTCTATTTGAAAGTGATGTTGTTCTCTGTTTTGAATATGATGAGAATTGTGAAAGAAATGTTTTATTCCTTTTCCATGAGTGAAGTTTGAAATTGGGTTAGTTTAACTGTTTTAAAATCTGAGTTTGAGCTTAGTGTTTCCTTTGTTGTTGCTTGCAATGGTTTGTTTAAGGGTGTGCAAGTTCAATCCTCATCCTTGGGAGGAAAATAGGAGAACTTGGGGTGAAGGGCATAGAGTTGGGATTTTCTTTTGTTGAGTGCATAGCTGTATGGGCAGCCATGATAACCAGCTTATGTTGGGGGTCATAAGGTGAAATTTTGGGGGCCATAAAGAGTGATGTTTGGCTCTTAGTATTGAGCTGTTTATTAGGGTTTTGAAAAGGGGATTGTGAAAACTGCTTACTGGTTGTTTTTATTTTTACATAAGCCTGGTGACTCCAAATTTAATTCCACCTTCACCCATCAATTGGATTCTATAATGAATTCTTTGTTTAAGCCTGGGAAGGGAGAAATGTGATTTCTGTGTTTTGAAGTCTGTTCTATGTTTTGTTATGACTGTGTGTTACCCTGTCCTATACTTGTTTCCCCTAGCTCGGGGGTGGCCATGTAATGGCCTTGGCTGGGAGGAGAGCTCCATGGCCATGTGGAGAAAGTTTTCTGTGTGTAGGTCTGGAGTTCTGTTTAAAATGAAGCAGTCCATAATTGGAAATTGAGGAGTTTTCTGAATGAATGTTCATGTTGCTTATTTTTTGGATTAGTAATAAAATCCTACATTTATTACTCACATTTTGAGTCTGATTTGTACAATGTTAAACAGATTAACAAGTAAAAGATGCTTTAAAATTTCTGTAATATTAGTTGTTACATGAGCAAGTAATAAAATGTTTTCAGATTCTATGTTACTAGTTCTAAAGTAGTTATTAAATCTACAATGTAATTTCTTATCAAAACAATTCCATGCTATTATATGTGCTAGAAATTCTCTGATTTAAAGTCACAAATTTTGTATCTAAGTTGAGATTCAAACTTTGTTAAAAGCACTCTCATGTTTCATTTATGTACTCTGTAAACTGCAGTATATTGTTCTGTTATATAAATAAATAAACAGACTTAGAATCAGATTTCATTCATTGAAAAAGAATCTAGAGGTACACTTAACTATAGAGTAATGTTCTATTTCATAAATGAATGAACAGATTTAGAATAGGTTTTCATTACTTTGAAAATGAATGTAGAAGTAAGCTAAGCTGCTCATTTTTCTTTATAACAACTTATCAGTTCCTGTAAGAGTTAAGCACCAGTGTAATACATTGATGGATATCAAAACTAGGATTTGATTTAATATACCAGTTTATGAACGAAATCTGTACAAGTGATTTGCAATCACAATTTACACTCTGCACTAAAATAAAATTATTAAACGAATTTCTCTCCAATGGACATTTCATTTTGTGGTTATAGTCCTCAGCCACCTGCATATGACAGAAATTCGAAATTAGAATAGTAACTTTAGTAGTACGAATCAGAACATTAAATACACAGTATATAAATGCTTCCTTCTAAAAGATAAATTCTTTTAACATCTCATAACTAGTTAAATTACAAAAGATGAAATTTTATATATATATATTATATTGTACATATTTAATGTATAATATATATTATCTATATATATAAAATACATATATATTATATAATTTTATATAATAAATTCGCTAATGCAATATCATAATATTATTGAAATAATACTATTTAATAAGAATTGTATAAAATTACAAGGCATCGTGAAATAACACCACATTTACAATAGTTTCGATCTAAAAACATAGCTTAGTATATTAAATAATATAATATATTATATACTATACATCCGAGGGATGAATAGAATATAATATACTATATTATAATCATAGTATCCTAGTAAGATTTTACATCCTTTCTAAATTAGAATCGAATTTCATAACTTAATGTACTACATAATATAATATATTAAATACTATACATCTAAAAGATGAATAGTATATAATATATTATACTATAATATAAATTTATACATTGTTTATCTATAATATAATATATTATATAATATACATCTGAAGATGTATAATATATAATATACTATATTATATTGTTGGTATATTTCAATCAAAACAACATGCGATACTCACTGTACTCTGCAGAACTTTTAAAATAGCGCCAGAACAATCATGATATATCTTTTACAAAGTGCTTTTGTTAATAGAACATAGCATAAGTGCTGTTTTTTTTTCATTTAAAAAGATAATCGTAATATCTTAATAAAATTTTACATCATTTCAAAATTAAAATCGAATATCATAGTGTACTATATAATATAATATAATACATACTATACATCTAAAAGATGAATAGTATATATTATATTATACTATAATATTAATAACAATTAGCTGTGAGCGATAACTCTCGCTATTCTTTTCTATTTTATTTATTGTTTATCTATAATATAATGTATCATATACTATACATCTGAAAGATGTATAGTATATAATACTCTATATTATAGTGTGGATTTATTCAAACTATATAGCATGCGATACCTTCTTTATTCTCTGCCATACTTAACAGTTCAGCATAGTAATCTCCACTGCTGTCTCTTTGGAATGGCGCAGCCTCTTAACAGCACTCCCTGCTGTATCCACCCTCTCTTGTTTCTTGGCGCTGTTTGCTTGGAAAGAATAGACCACTCCCTGCCGCGCCAAGCATAGATAATATTATAATGGCGCTGTTTACATTAGATTCCCCCTCTGCCACGCTAGACACATATAATACTGTATATTACATTTAACACATTCATAAAGTTTTGAATATAATATATATGATATTATATTTTGGGTCTAAGATTATTGTAAAAGTAAACAAAACCAGTCAATACTGATTGCAGCCGTAGTCACACTAACAGACTTACATTTCTGCATTAGGAAGATTTAGTAGATATAGCCGAGTGACTTTTCCATGCTGAGCACAACATACCTATCAAACACAGAGATGCATATTCTTTTCATTTAATAAATGGAAAATCACATTGACTTGTCGCCTAGGGTTAAGAAAAGCATAGTTCCTGAGCAGGAATGGGCATTAAAGTGGCCCATCTCGCTCCTCTTTTGCCATCAATCAAATCTGTAATTGTATCAGATCATCACAGACTGGGTGGACTTCTTCATTAGGGTTATTAACCCTTCATTGTCCGGCCAGTGTATTTCTCTTTTCTAGCATCTATAGAATTCCAATAAAACTTAATAGACCTGATCCTGTAGGAGAGTAGAGCTCTGTATTAGCAACGCCATTAGATTGGCATAACAGAGCATCTCTAGCTCCCAGCTCTGCTAATCTGGTAAGAAAAGAATAGTAAGAAAATGAAATGGTTTTAGGGTTTCTGCTTAGTTATATTGGCTTCCAACCCTAATTAGGGTGCTGACCAATAGTTTATTTTTTCTTTTGAGCGGGATTTGAAATGAAAATTTTGGTAAAGATTAAGCCGACATTATATTTATTTGTTTCTTTATAATGAATTCTCGGGTTAGAAATATTGTAAGGTTGATAATATATATTTTTATTTAGAAATATATTTACGATAATTCTATTATAAACGTAGATGTGGTAATTATCAATTACTTACTCATTAGTGTTTCTATACCTCAACACTTAGGAAAATAAAGTAAGAAATTATTTATAGAATTTTTATTTTTATTTCCTTAGGATTAATGTCGTCTCTTGAATTTAAATTATTAAATAAATTTAGTGCTCACTTTAGTATTGTAAATTTAATGTTGTAAAGGAAATTCAAAAGTGGTCGTGGTCTAGTGTTTAGTTCCTTTTATGAAATATTGTATTTTAATAATTAGTGTAATGGGATTTAAATTATTTGATAAGTTATCTAGTTTCATTAGTATTTTATTCTTCTTTGTTGTTAATTATTAAATTAAATTATTGTAATAATTATAGATTTAATTAATTTAATGAGATTTTATAGTCTCGTAGAAGTTCAGTCGTTCCCTATTCGTCTTTTATTTTTATTTTTCCATGCATTTACATTTCTAGAACATCCAATTTTATTATTTATTCGATCAATATTTATATATAGAATTTAAAAAGCTAAATCTTTTGGTCTGGCGATGGTTAGGTAATCTTTAGTGTCTAGGTGACCGTCCCAGCGAGTTTTCATTCCCGAGGCTTCGCATCATTGGGCTTGAGTTAAAAACTTGTTAGTAAATATTTTTTTTTTTTGTCGTAATAGTGGTTTATACTTACTTAAAAAAAAAAAAAAATTTAGTTGTATTTTTGCCTAGATTATTTTGGGCATTACAGGTACCTAGTAGTTGATTTCTCTTCTTCTTCTTGCATATTTCTTGGGACTGGTAAGCATACAAATATTTCAATATACCATTGCACATATCTTCCTCAAGTGCTCTATTCTCACACATTCTCTCTTTCTTTTTCATCCCTTTCTTGATATCTTTTCTATCATGCGTGACCTGGTTTATTCCACCATATTTCCACTTTATCATTCATGAAATTCATGTGCTTCTTTCTTCTATGCTTCCATGTGGTTTATTCTTCTCCCTCTAAAGCTTCTATTTACTTTTACCCAGCCTGCACATACACCTCTATAATTTATATCTCTGTCCTCTCAGCTTGCTCCTGCCTTATCTATTTCATGCAGCCTTTATTGTCTATCTTGAGCCCCATAGCCTACACAGCCTTGCCATGCTTCCTTTCTCTTCCCTGCCTATTCTTCTATTTTCCAAAATGCTCCTCATCCACTATGTCTAGACTCCTGAATTCTCTCTTTTTTGGCACCTCTTTTTTCTCTTCTGAAAATCCCTCAAAATATGGGAATTTGAATTTGTTGACCTAACTGGTTGAGTTCCAAAGCACCTACATTAAGTGTAGGAGGCACCTACCTTCCAATTCAAATTCACCAAACTTTTGGTCAAGTCAATCCAACATAGCTGGGCATTTGATGAATGTGGCCAAGGATGGTTGAATGACTAAGTCATCCAACTGAAGTGACCAACATGAGTTTTGAATCGCTCTTTCTAAAAATAATCGTAAGCCACTTTCCAAAATCTTGGTTTTGTCAGATCATGCTACATTTGGCATTAAATGCTTACCAAACCATTGAGTCAATTGAATACCTTCAAACACTTCTACTGATATTTGATACTTGGGTGGCACCTTTCATACTCTTGTAGCTAGATATTGCCTCCATTAGCAACTAAACTAACTTCCACTACTAACCTGGTAATTCACCCTCCATTTATTCATACACCACATGGTGGAAACAATTTCCTTTTGCTGCAAGTAATCCTCTAGCAGCTCTCTAAGCAACATGTAGCAAAGCACTAGAAAACCTTATGGAAGCTAGTCACATACAAAATTTCCCTCTATTACTGCTTGGTTCATATGGAACCTACCACAATTGATACAAGTACTCTTACCCAACAACATCTACCCCTTTCTAGTTTTTGTAAGTACAAATCCAAATGGCATGGGATATCCCCATAGTTGTTGCGGCTCCCTTCATGCTAATGGCTACAATTGGATGTAGCTGCTGTGAGTGGAAAGAAAATGACTGGAAATTTCACTGGCTCACACAAACTAAAAATTCATGTTATCATCTTGCATTAACTTGATTCTCTTTCAATCATCTTCTTCAATTTTTCATGTCATATATATCTCTCAAGCTCCTTCACCCAATCTACAAAAGAGGTCTTGGTTTAGTACCCCCCTTAAGGCTTGACACATTGAGCTTAACCTTTGCCCCTTCTTTGGCTATAGCTTGTATTAAAATTCCATGGGATCTTGAGCCCCTCTAGGATATCCTTGTGCCATCACTTCATCCTTAAGTTCTTCATGTAGTAGTCTAGCCTCCAACGCATCTATTCCCATTGGAGATTCTTTATTTAGGTTTTTACTTGGCCCTTCTCTGCCTCTCCTAAGCCCATACCCTTTGAGCCATCTTTATTTACATAGTTCTCAACAACCTCTGACACCATATTGATGTAGGGAGCTTAAGTGTTAAACTCGCTAAATACTAAATCCTCCTACAAGTTCAAAACTCAAAGGAAGAAAAAACTCCAAAAGTTTAATCTCCATTGAAATCTACAAATGATCTTTAAACATAATTGTGGTTTCTTGTAGTAAAATAAGTATAAATGTGATTCAATAAGTCTCTCAACATTCATATGTCTCTCCTTCCTAGAAGGACCAAACACAAATCCATATTAACCACTTTGTCTTAAAAAACACACACCAAACTACCTGAAGACTGACATGGAGAGCAAAGATATGCCATCATTAACTAATTCCTACAGAGATTATACATTCTACATTTGGTAGTGAAAACACAGTTTGGATATATTGATATTTAAAGAAGCAACTATTCACAATATTTCAGCTGCAAGGTTTTTTGCTTCATAACATTCAAACAAGGCTTCCTCTTCAACAAATGAGGTTCAAGAGCATTCATTAACAACACAAACTATGCAAATAAGGAAAAACATCAATATATGCCGAAAACTTGTTATATATGCCCCATACTTTTTTTGGAAGTTCATGCCTTACTATCTTCATATGGAGTGCTCCAAATGGAAATTTCTCATGTAACATGATCAGAAGAAAAAATCCACAAAATTTAAGGCTTTATTTTTCCCACAGGGGGTCCAAAAATGTCAAAAAGGCTACACCTTGCTGCTCTTGGATATTTTTTTCTCATGTCTAGGCATTCCATTTCTTCTACTATGGTTGCAGGGAGTAAAACCAAGGGAAAAACCTTTTTATTATCTCAGGTCCATGAATAGATTTCCACTATGACTTATTTCCATCACTTATTAAATGGCGTCAACTACTTATGTCATAATTTGGTGCCATTTGACATATGCTAATCTAATTACACACAAAGGGTAAACTCATAAAAGATCATAACGACACATTATATTTTACTCTTTCCTGAAAATACATATGATTACATATACTTAAAAAAAATAAAAATTTAAACTACTTATTGTCACCTATCTCTGCATTTTACTTGTTGAGTGCCCAGAATAGCCTTATTAAAGCCTTGTAATACTAATTTTCTCAGAGGGTTCTTGTCCTTGTGAGATGTCAATGTGAATGAGCCTAAGGGTCTTGTCTCAAGAAAGCATGTTGTTGTATTAGTGTCCAAGATCTAAAATAGAGTTGAGTTTGTTTGTGTTGGAGTGATCAAAAATGTTTTTCCTCTTTCCAACACTACCTATATAATCATTTAACTCCAGTGATCCAAATTAATAGAAGTTAATTCTTTTAGTGGATTTTCTAACTAAAATTGACTATACATATCTCTCCACAATTTTTGGCAGTTGACTGAGTGGTTACTATCTTATTCACTTATGGGAACTACAACTATAACCAGTCATGTGAATGACACAAAAGATGCAACCCCCTTATTCAAACAGAAACTAATAAACTGGATGAGCCAACCTTTTTATTATATTGTCCAACTCTAATTGACAGACCTAATTCTTGCAGCAGACAAGGACCAAGTCAAACTCCAATCTTGTCAATTACTATCTAGTGCAGTGTTGGCAGGTTAAAAAGGGGTCCTTACAAGTCCTCCCCTCCCAAGATTACTTGTCCTCGAGAAAGACAAGGCTGGATGATTGAGGATATTGGCCCACTCCCAAGAAGACCATTTGGTGATAGAAACTCTTATATTACCATGCCCACTGCTGATACCTCATGCCTATCCACACTTTGTAACATTGTGCATGGCTTATGTTCTCCTCATCAGAGTGTAATTCAATCAAATACACCTTCCCTTTTCCAAGGAACTTGTGTGTCAAGTCCCCTGGCTCTTTACAGTTATGTATAATTTCTTTCTCTGCATTTCATTGTGGGTCATGTCACTTGTCTACATACTCTTAAAGGTGTGTCTTGTTTCCTAATGAATTGTGGATTGAGAGGGTGCAACACCCAACTCCTATAGAAAAAATCATGTTGGGTCCTTTGCTGCCCATATAGTGCTTTTGTACCCACACATCCAATGGTAGAATCTTGGAAGGAACAGCTAGGTGTAGTAGTCACCCATCTCAAAAATCTAGTGGAAGGAGAGATAAGTAGTCAGATGGTTCCAATGTCAAGGTCCTTTTAATGTCTTCTTGCAATGAATCTTTCAATCCTTACATGAAAAGGAACACTAGCTACCTTTTGGATATAGTAGGTACAATCATTTCTTTCCTCTAAATTGAAGCACATAATTGTCCATTGAGACTTGGTGGCATGGTTGTGTGAGCTCCTTGAAGTTCTCTTTAAGATCTTGCTCTCAAATCTAATTGTAGACGTCCAAAAATATTATATTATTTTCCCTCTTATTCCTCTAACTATTTAATTCAATCAATTAAATACCTTCATTTGCTAGTATTTATCAATAGTGTAAATACTATTCTAATGTATTTCATTTAAATACATTTGTCTCATGAAATTCCCCTTTTTAATAAATTTACATTTATTAAATCCTCCATTTTCCTAATTCTTCTAAACCATAATTTATTCAAATTTGATTTGAATAATACCCTAAATCCTACCCTATTCCTACCCTATTCCCATCACCTCATTTCCTAAGTATACTTCCCCACCTAACTATCCTTTAACCATGCTTAATGGGTGATTCCTAACCTTTTTAAGGATAATGGAATGCTCACCCACATTTTTAAATTCTCTCCAAAATGGGCACCCATTCCTCTTTAATTCCTTCTTACAACTTTGTCTCCCCTTTTGAAATATTGAGCTACTCAATAGTAAATGCCAACTTTGACTCAAAATTGGCCATCTTTTCAAGTCTATGTGTCTCCTATGTGGCTCTTATGTGGATGCCACATAGGTGCCACTTCATCCAAGCATCTTCCTCTCTCCAAAAACTCTATAAATAGAGGCCTTATCCTCTCATATTTTCATCTCTCAATTTTGCATTATTATCATGTTATTTTGCATTTAGAAGTTCATAGCTCTAGATTTCATGTTTTCAGATGCTCTTAGTTTATGCTTAATCACTTAGATATTACATGCTAGGTTTCAATTTGGTGAATGAATCTTGTTTTCCATCTAGCATATGCATATCATCTTCTTAACTAGCTTAGAGTATGATCCTTTTGAAAGATTTGAGACTAGTTCCTTATACTAGTTCTTGAATTCTTTTGTCTTATCAATCTTGCATTTTGCATTGGGATCCATTGTATTTTGTGTGTTTGGGAGAGCACACCTACATCCTATCAAGAAGAGAAAATCAAAATGAGTAAAATAGGGTGCATGGTTACTTATTTTTAGCTCAATCTGATGTTATGTTGAGTTTTTTGTTGCTTGCTTGCTTTTTCATGTGATTTTGAATTGATTTGATAACCCACTAATGTTTTCATGTTTGAGCTTGCTCCCAACAGATTAAAGAATTCCTCATACTACATTCTAGCACGCCTGGTGGGACCCACATCCCTAAAATTTCTAACTTCTTGTCTCTCTTTCTTTCAAATTTTGCCAAGAACGCGGATCAGCGTCTACATTTTATGCAAAGGCGTCTGTGCAAATGCCAGTTCTGACTGAACAGTTGTTTGGCATCTTCTTTGAACTAGTGTCTATGACTTGAACTGTCATTTACGCCTAGCATTGATAATTTTAGACTTTCCAAAGTTAATCTTTCAGTTTCTTATATTCACTGTCTTTTTCACTGCTTTTAATGTTTTAGCATTCTATTTTTTATCAGAGATCCACTTTCACAAGGCGTCGTAATGCTAAAAATTCATTAAAAGTGAACAAATCTTGAAGGTTTCTTAAAAACACACTAACTTTATAATATTTGGAAAGTCTGAAATAGCTAAATTTGATCTGATTAAAGACTAGAAAGGAGAAAAATTATCTTTGTTTGCTGCCTCTTGCTGTCTTTTTGTGCTTATAGGTAAAATGATGGTTGTGAAAACACTGGTTCATGAACCAATGTTTGTGATTCACAAACTGGCGTCTGCGCATAACCAGCATCTGTGTTCTACAAAGCGGTGTCTTCGACTGGTATAGCCACTCTCTGGTTTTTTATATGTTTTTAGCCTATTTTATGCTTTCTGTCATTTTTAGGCAAAAACCAGAATCAGCGTCTGCACCCTGAACCGACGTCTGTGCTTTGTCAAAATTGGATTTATCATGTACTAACAATTTTTAAGTGGTTCTTGTGTGTTCAATGCTTGTCAAAGGCCAAACTTGAAATTACTAATCAGTTGTTTTGCAGCACTACTTTTCAAAGATGCAATCTTAAGACTACTCACATTTGTATTGTAGATTGTCTTAGATCTACATCGACCAAACGATCATGTTTGTGTTAATATTTCTTAGGCACGTAGACTAATTAGTTAAATTTCTTTATCTAATCTGAAGCAAGTGTTAGGGAATTATGCTCTCTTCCCTTTTGGGAGGATCAAAAACCTAGACACACTTGCTTTGTGTTAAATAATTAAATCTTTTAGGAAAGAACAAACTTGTCTTGCGTGCTTGTGGAGAAAATGATACTCGATAGGAGAGTATGCTCTTTTCCCCTTGTGAGAAAATTAGAAATCAAGACTCCTTTTTGTCGCCAATCCAGGTTACTATGAATTCTTTAGATGGGCCTACCGGTTGAGGAAAAAATCTCCTGGGAATGACCCATGTGAGAATTAGGTGTAAGCCACACCACTCTAACTCATGTTAATCAAATTTACTCCTTGGGGTTAAAGCCTTGGGAGTCAGTTGGAATTTGAGCTTATACTTGGCTCTCGTCTAACTTAAGTGTGGCCTCGTGGTCTCAATCACGTTTATGTGACCACTTTTGTCAAGATGCTCTATGGGGCTATACGTGTGAATCATGCTTGCATGAACATAGAGAATGCAATCAAACGGAGACACTTACTTAACACTCTAGGCTTAGAAGCTACCTGAAACACCCCTGAAAGGTGATAATGCTTGTGCAAGGAAGATATTAACTTCCCCAAGATCACTCGTACATTCGTGCCACTTTGAGCGTTTAGAACTAGATAATATGAAATCATGACTAGAGCCATTGTGTGCTTGGTGATGGCCATATTTTGATTATCTCTTGTGTGTGTGCCTAAGCTTACGAGCAAGTATTTTCATGCTATGCCAATTCCTTAGGTAGATTTTGTGCTTGAAGTGCTTGAAAAACATTTACAAATGTGAAACACAATAGAATACCCAACATTCAAATTTGTCACATGCTTGTTTCCTTCATGGTTTCTTTGTCCCTTGTTGGATTGTTTTCAGAGAAATGCTTGTTATTTTCTAGTTTGACTATATTGAAATTGGTTCTTTCCGTGGAACAAATCTATTGAAAAATTATGACAAGATCAAGCTTTTGCTAGATTATCAAGACAATGACCTTTTGCAAAGAATTCATTCTTTTGTGAGATATATCCTAAAACCGATTCCAAGAAACATAAGAAGGTGAAAACTCTGTTACCACCCGTGCAAAGAGAATAGAAAAACACAACCCGAGAAGCTACCAAATACCAACACATCATCGATTATGTGAAACAAGAGATTCATAAATGAGAACAATTTGACAAAGTGATCTACAACAACAAGGTTGCTCAGTTCATAGGCAAATATTGTCTAAACTCTGATTTTGTTGGATTTGAACAATATGACTAGTCGGTTTACCACAACAAATGCAAGTTCCTCCTCTTCTTAAGCTCACTTAGCTTGCATTTTAGGACCTCCCTTAGGTTGTCATCTTTAGGAACACATCACACACTCATCCTAGCATGATCTTACATTAATCAAATCAATCTTAATCAGCCTAGCATCATCCTAATCATCATCCAAAGCATCCTTGATCACACACCTCACTTGGTATTGCATACCCTTTTGAGTTGCTAAAAACCTACATCTTAATCAAACCCCATCCTTGAATGTCCTTAAACTAAGCATTGTTTTAGGATAATCCCCTTTGTCTTTTTACAACCTCATCACCTTGATCAAAAGGTTGGTTCGTATTAGCAAAGATTATCATCCGCCAAAGACCACAAGTCTATCTTAGGTAGACAATCATAACCACTTGATCCTACACTAGGGAAAGCAACCCTTGATCCTTGCATACATCAATTCATCCTTAATCTATAGAAGCGCATGCATCATCTTAAGCACATCCTAACCCTAGAATCATCATCCTTAAGTTTCCTAGGTGCATCCTTGCATACATATTGCATCTCATATCCCCTTAAGATAGTCATTTAATTCCACCTATCAAATGAGCCACTAAGAAGAGGAAGAACATTGATCCTAATCTTGCTACTAGCTCATCTAATCCTACGACTGACAACACCAATGCCATGGTTACTTATGTGCCTCAACCCAACAATCAAATTGAACATATCTGGGTAGACACTAATGAAACTCCCACTCTGAGTACTATGGAAACATTTATCAACCATCCAACGCATGTCCACATGGTAAACGCCATGAGTGGACACAACAACAATAAAGTACTCTTGGACATAAAACAACAAGGACTTCAAATTCCACCTTGGATTATAACCACACTTGTCACATGACCTATGGCACTTCTAGGGGAATGTCCTTATCCCAATAGAAAAGAATTTTTTTATCCACTTCAACACGCCCTACAAGTGGGACTCTTCTCTCGCAAGTAGTCCATCCCTCCATTCCACCTTCCATCATGCACACAACACCCTCATATACCTCTGGAGCCCCACATCTTGATGCCACATCAACAGCACAAACAATACCCCCTATCACTATGCAGGCACCTCCACAAGCCACAGTCGCTCCTTTTTTGCAAGCAATCCCAACATTCATTGCAAACATTCCACCATGACCAGTCAACACATAGAAAACCACCATTCCACCCATTCCTACTCAACCCGTTCAAAGTGCAACAACTAGTTCACAGCATCAAATCACCCAAGTCTCTATTCCTATTTCACCTTTCTTCACCATAGGCATGCCATCTACCAATGCCTATAACCAACCCTTATTTCCACAAGGGTCCACTTTTCTTTCTCCACCAGCAAGGCAATCACAACGAATGCCAACAGTTCTACTTCAAACATTGTTCAACCCAAATCCCACCATACTGCAACCGTCCACAAATACCTTTGTTGTACCCCAAATTCCCATCCAACCTATCCAATAGCAACAACAACAGAAACCTATCCAACAAAAACAACAACAACCTATCCAACAGAAGCAATAATCCATCCAGCAACATCCCAGCAACAACAACTACAACAGGAAATCACCAATCCATTCACATCCCAAGCACAACAACAACTAATCAACCCCTTCACCACTGCACAACCCACTATCCAAACTACATAGTAGCCATAACCACAAATGTAGGGAGAAAATCCCCTCATGGCACAACCACTGCAATAGTTTTCTAATCCTTTAATCCAACCAGTGCAACTACAGCAAACTCATTCTGTCAATTTTATAGCCATGCCATCTTCCGCTTTATCACAAACAATTCCACCTCCACAAAAATTCAATGTTCCTATTGGGGGAATTTTTCCACAAAACACCTATCCTCCATCCTATACATGTGCACAACAAACTCATCCTTCCTATCCAACACCACAACAAATACAAGCATATCCTCAGCAGTTGCAACAATCTTATCAAGCACCGACACCTCCTCCACTACAATATTCCCCTCAAACACAACTTCCACCACAAAAACCCATGTATGTTGACTAGCAACCATCATACCAAACATCGCAATATCCCCCTCAAAATCCTCTATTTTTTCCATTTGATCCATATCAGGTTCAAGGAAATCCTGCAATCATGATCAACAAACTTCCCCCAAAAATCAATCATGAATGGGAGGAAATGAAGAATGCTCTCAAGGAGCTAAAAGCTAGGACAGAAGTTAAAACATTCAAGTTTGAGGAAGTGTGTCCTTATCCATTTGATCGATCCATCACTGCTATACCCTTCCCCAAGCACTTTGAGACACCCAAATTTGATAAATATCAGGGGAAGGGAGTTCCTGTGAGTCATGTGAAAGAATTCTACATGGCCTTCCAAGAAGTAGCCTATAGCGATAATTTCCTCATGAGACTATTTCCCAAGAGCTTAGGGGGAACTACTCTTGAATGGTTCTACAAAATCCCTTACAGCCCAGTCTCTACTTTTGCAGAATTATCTAAAAAGTTTGTGGCCCAATACGCACATAATGTCGAAAATGAATTCTCACTCCTTGACCTATGAAATTCCAAACAAAAGGGAGGAGAAATCCTGTCTGATTATCTTCAGTGCTAGCAAGGACTTACTGCAAGGTTTTTTTACCAACCCCCAGAGCAACACCTTATCAAAATCTTCATTAACAACCTCCATCCTAAGCTTGCCTATAACATGCGCATGAACTGTATACAAACTTATCATGAAATCAAAATCAAAGGTATGGATCTTGAACAAGGTCTTGTAGAAGAGGGTACCATCAAGAACTACAAAGAATCCCAGCTTGACAAACATAACAATGATCAATCATGATACTGGAACAAGAACAAAAACACAGTAACAGATGGAGCCACTAACACCAAACACGTTTAGGTTGTGGTAGCTAGTCCTAATGCACCTACCTAGACTTATTAACAAGCACCATCAATGTACCCTCAACCTCCTCCCATGTATAAACCACCCAATCCCATGTATTCCCAACCAACTTACCAGCAAAATATGCACCCTCAAGGCACAACTATCTATCCCCCTCTAGGGACATCATATCAACACAACTATCAAGGTCCTATGAATCAGACAAATGCTATATCAGTCCCACAAGGACAAAAAAGACCTCGCACTTCGAATGTGCCACAACACACATTTACCCCTTTGGGTAAACCCATAGATGTTATCTTTCATAAACTAGTCCAAGCTAACCAAGTCATGTATCCAAAAACATAGCCATTTGATGACTCAACTCCTAAGCCAGCTTGCTATAAAGACAACGAGTACTATGAATACCACTGTGTTAAGGGACACACCACCCTCAAATGCATCAAGCTAAAGCACTATATTTAGGATCTCATTGACTGCAAGGAGATCAAAGTGGATTCTCCTGCCCAATCATCGCCAAATGCAGGCCTTAAAATTTATCAGAATACATTCCCTAAACACACCTCTGGTACAGGCCCAAGAAATCCTACACAGTCCTTTGATCAGGGAAAGGGTAAACAAGAAGAAAACATTGATAGAAAAGATTATACCAATGCATATATCAACTACGATAATCTCATCGGCTGCATATCCCAAGTCCAGTCCTCTGTCAATGTCATCTATGTCAAGGGTGTTGATAACCAATGTGCAATCACCACTCATAGAGGTAAGATAACAGTTGCAGGTGCCAGTCTCACCCCATCTTCTAGGACCCAAAACAACATTTTGGAATACCTAGGGAATGCCCCAACCCAAATTTCCATCTTGGATCTTCGCCGCACTTCACCCACTTATCAAGAGATCCTCAATAAAGCCTTGCAAGAATCCTGTGTTCCCAACAACATCAACCTCACTGAATTCCAAAACCTTGTCAGACACCTATCTGCCTCTTGTGGGGTCTCTTTTAAACCAACAGATGTTCCCTCAGAAGAAATTGATCATAATCTCCCACTCTGTATTGTTGTCATGGTTAAATATTTTGCCATTAAACGGGTCATGATAGATAATGGATCGGCCCTAAATCTATACACTCTAAAATTCATAAAACAATTGGGTTTCACTAAAGCTGATATAAGAAATGATGTCATCACAATAAAAGCATATGAAAATCTACAGCGTACTTCTAAAAGCACCATATCATTTCCCATTCAAGTGGGCCTAGTTATTCAGGTTACATTGTCATATTTTTGATCTTGACCTTCCCTTTAATATCCTCCTTGGACGCCCATGGATTCATTCTATGCAAGCCATCCCCTCCACCTACCTTCAGTGCATCAAATTCCCATATAAGGGCACTGAGATCACCATCTGCGTAGATCCCAAGCCCTTCGCATACTGCAATGCATTGGAAACATCCTTTCCACATTCCAATCACTATCCCAGGATCGATATTGGTACTTCTATTTCTAGTTTATCTTGAACCCATTCAGACCCAGAAACAATCCTCTCCTCCACCTTATCCACGGTCAAAATCAACAACAAAGGTTGTGGTGAGTACACTTTATCTGATGCCTTCGTATTTGGAGCACTGCCAATTGATCCTCACACTCAGGGCCGCCAACCTAATCTAAACAAGACAAAATCAGAGACAACCAAGGCACTACAATTTGGTTCTACCACTTTTATCTCAAAGGGTACTTTGACTGGCTAGGAAATGACACCAAACATCAACCAATGGATATATAAAGATCCACCACCCAAGGACTCAAATCACCTCAATTACTTCAAAGATAAGTACATCGCAATGCACAAACTGGTGATCGAAAAATGGAACTACCAAGGAGGTGGCCTTGGTTATGAAGAGAAAGGAATTAAAGATCCTAATATACCTACCTGACTAGAAAAGCACCTGGGCCTTGGCATGGGCTCTAACATGAATGGGGGCACCAACAAGTTCATCAACTATTCCTCTTGTCCATCCCTGGGCAAAATCACTGACATGGAAGATATCCAGGAAGAGAAAGTTGTGAGAGCTTATGATGATGTTTTTGACGATGAAAATTTCCTGGGAAATGCTATCCTACAAAAACTTTCCATCCTCTTCATTGACCTTCCCCTTCACCATCCTGAACTCATCGACTGGGACCAACCAAGTGTCATACAAGTTGGTGAGTTCCAAAGTGAGGACGCGCTCCTAAGCTTTATGGGAGCAATTGAGAAAAGAAGTGACTGGGGGAAAGACTCATCCTATGTCTACAAACTGGACCCAGAGGCATACTTTGGTGAAGAGGAGAACTTTAGCCGCAAAAATGAAATAGAAAACAAAAACAAAAAAAGAGAAAAATTGATCCCCTAGCGAAAACCCCTCTGGGGCACTATCTGATCATAAAATAGTAAAAACAAAGGGCGTATCCCCTAGTGAAAACCTCTCTGAGGTGCTAGAGGATGAATATTCTCCTCTTCCTTTGATCCATGATTACAGGCCTGAATAGTCATCAATTCTCATTGAAGAAGAAAAACTTGTCAACCTGGGTACCAAAGAAAATCCCGCCATCACATACATAGCAGCATCTCTGACTGAAGTAGAAGAAAGTGATCTTGTCACCTTATTAAAGAAATCCATCAACAAGTTCTCATGGTCTTACTCCCACATGATGGGGTTAGATCCCTACTTGGTGGTTCACCATCTAGCAGTGGACCCAAACATCAAGCCTATCAAACAAAAGCTTAAAAAGATGCACCCTAAAGTGGCACTACTTGTTAAAGTGGAGCTAGAAAAATCACTCCAATCCAAGATCATTTTCCCCATCGACTATTCTGATTGGATTTCTAACATGGTTCCCATCTCTAAGCGTGATAAATCAATTAGGATATATACAAATTTTAGAGATCTAAATAAGACATGTCCCAAAGATGATTTTCTCCTGCCAAGATGTGGATCTCACAGCAGGACATGAGATGTTGTCACTCATGGATGGCTTTTTTGGATATAATTAGATCTGCATTGCAGAAGAAGATCAACATAAGACAACATTCAAAACCCCTTGGGGAACCTTCTACTATAACATGATGCCTTTTGGCTTAAAGAACACTGGGGCAACCTATCAAAGAGCCATGACTGTCATTTTTCATGACATGATTCACAAGATCCTTGAAGACTATGTGGACAATATCTTGGAAAAATTAGTAAAAAGAAAGACCACCTAGATGTTCTAGAATGCATCTTTGTTAGAATTGGACACTACTGCTTAATGCTCAACCCTAAGAAATATGTCTTTGGAGTCACATCAGGCAAACTGCTGGGGTTTATTGTATCCAGACGAGGCATTGAAATTGATCCAAAGAAAGTACAATCTATCATAGAGATACCTCCACCAAAAACACTCTAACAACTACGTAGCCTCCAAGGAAAGCTACAATCTGTGTACCATTTCATTTCTCAACTAGTAGACAAGTGCCAACCATTCACTCATCTCCTGGGAAAAGACAACACATTTAAATGGGATCCTCAGTGTTAGAAGAGTTTTGACAAAATCAAAGAATACTTGGCTAATCCACCCATCTTGGTACCACCTATACCTAGTTGACCACTCATCCTATACATTTCTACTACTGCCACACCACTGGGGGCACTCCTTGCTCAATTGAATGATGAAGATAAAGAAAGAGCTATTTACTATATCAGTCGAACCTTAGTAGGTTATGAGCTCAATTATTCTCCTATGGAAAAAGCATGTCTGGCAGTGGTCTTCGCCACTCAAAAACTTTTCCACTATATGCTTAGTCATACAACCAAGCTCATTTCAAAGGTGGATCCTCTCAAGTACCTACTCTCTAGGACTACACTCATAGGTGAAATGGAAAAATAGGTTATGTTACTAAGCGAATTTGATATTCAATATGTAGACAAAAAAGCCATTAAAGGGCAAGTCATCACTAACCAACTAGCAGAAGCACCATTGGTAGATGCATATCCTTTGGTCACAGAATTTCTAGATGAGCATTTGTACATGATAGAAGAACAACCAACTTAGAAACTCTACTTTGATGGGTCCTACACAACTCATGGTGCAGGGGAAGGAATACTTTTTGTCACACCTCAAGGTGACTACATCCCTATGTCATTCAAATTAGGATTTCCCTGCACAAACAACATTGCAGAATATGAGGCACTAATTGTAGGACTCTGCATGGCTATAGAATGGAACATCATAGACATACATGTCTTTGGCGACTCCCAACTCATCATCAAACCAGTACTAGATGAGTATCAAAACAAAGATGACAAATTGATGTCATATAAACATATTTTTGACAAGCTGAAAGAACACTTCCTCCATTTGCAGATAACATAAGTACCACACTTGTAGAACAAATTTGTTGATGCAATGGCCATAATTGGTTCCCTTTTGGAGATTCCTCATGAATCTATGCAATACAAATTCTTAGTTGAGCAACTTCATGCTCCCGGTTATGAGAATGATGAATTGAATCACTTATGTGTCTTGGTTGGTCCCCACTCCCTATGGTACCACAATATCCAAGCCTACCTACAAAATGGTATCATATCTCCTCACCTCACTATGACCCAATGCCAAAAAATTATTTGCAGAGCTTCCAGTTACACCCGCATAGCCAACACCCTTTATCATCAAGGCTATCACAACATGCTCTCTAGGTGTTTAGATGAAAATGAAGCTGCCCATGCTTTACAAGAGGTACATGCTAGAATTTGTGATGCCCACACGAGTGGCATGGTCCTAGCCAAGAAACTTCTACGCACAGGGTACTATTGGCCTACAATGGAACATGATGCTTGTGAGTTCGTCAAGAAGTGTCTACCTTGCCAATAGCATGCTAATTTGATCCATGCTCCTGCTCAGGATCTTAGACCTATTGCACCTCCTTGGCCCTTCTCTTGTTGGGGTTTTGACCTCATTGGTAAGATTAATCCCCTCTCTTCTGAAGGCCACAAATACATAATCATAGCTAAAGAGTACTTTAGAAAGTGGGTTGAATCAATTCCACTCACACTCACTACAGGTGTCCAGATATCCAAATTCATCCTGTATCACATTGTCTGTCATTTTGGCATACCCTCCACTATCTTCACAGATCACGGAACACCATTTGAAAATCAACACGTCAGTGATCTGTGTGCACACCTCCATATCCATCACCATTTCTCCAGTCCATATTTCCCACAAGGTAAAAGCCAAGCTGAGGCAACTAATAAAACCATCCTCAAAATCCTCAAGAAAGTTGTCAATGATACTGGTCATGACTAGCATCTCCTGATCAAGCCTGCCCTATGGGCATATCGCACTTCCTACCATACTCCTACTGGCACTACTCCATACTCCCTAGTCTATGGGGCTGAAGCAGTCTTACCAATTGAGGTTGAACTACCATCCCTTCGAGTATCACTAAGAGGCCTGATTAATGATGAAGATTGCCGAGTGGCACGAATCACACAGCTTGATCTACTAGATGAAAAGTGCCAGCAATATTATGATCACTTCATTATTTACCATAATAGACTTAAGTGGAACTATAACAAGAAGGTAGACCCACACCAGTTCTAGGTAGGGGACCTTGTGTTAAAGGAAAATTAGAAAGTGGGTACTGATCGCGAAAAGAAAGGCAAGTTTGAAGTCACCTGGCAAGGCCCATATGTTGTCACTGCATGCTTTGGTTCTGGGGCATATCAACTCTCTACTCCTGAAGGAGAACCATTGAATGATCCTATCAACATCATTCATCTCAAGTGCTTCTATGCCTGACAGTTGGTTGTTCATTTCAGTTATCTAAGAAAATCCATAAAAAGTATAAAAAGTCTTGAAAAAAGCACAAATACAATGTAAAACAGTCCTGAAAAAAAAATTCTCTAAAAAAGAAGAGAAATGAAGCTGAAGAAATGGTTGTCCCAATGAAAACCTAGTAAACAGGCACTTGGGAAATATCAAAAAAATCAAAAAGATCCAAAGAAATCAAAAAGGAAAATAAAGAGAAAAACTTTCATCCAATGGTGAAAACTTGGCAATCAGGCGCCTTAGACAAGTATGCATGATGAAAACCTGGAAACAGGCATCACACATAATGGACTGTTCCATTATCTATCAAAATCTCATTTCCTTCCATCACTAGAACCACATCTCCATTAATCTTGACATTTCCTATATTCCCTGGGTGTTCGCATATTATACGCACTAGTCCGCAGTGATCTTCCTATCTTGTATCCTAAGCTTTTGTACACATAATCTTGTATATTATTGTCTATACGTTATACTATCCCAAAATTTGAGTGTCAGTTCTGTATATTTCTCATGTCTTGAGTTGCTCCTTGTGTGGAAAATGATACAGTTGCGTTAGTAAAATCCTACGTTGGTTCTACAGTTTGCATGTAGTGCACATTTGATCAACCAACTTGTTAAGTCCCATCTTTCTGGAAATGAGTCTTGAGCATGTATCCTTCCTCTCATCAACTTAAATATAGACCATCATCATCTTTGGGTTCTTGCAGGATGTATCTTTCCTCTTGAACTAATCAACTAGCATACGCAACTATCGCATGCATCAAAAAGCAAGATCCAATCAAATATCGGTAGCAACATGTGTACATAATCACTTGTAATTATTCAATCAGTTTGATCCTTGTATATTTATGACATGTTTGATCTTCTCGCCATCACGCTAACATCCCAAGTCGTCATCCTGTTAACATTCCTTGCCTGATCCTCCATAGTCCACCTGTCTGGTTTATCAGTTGATTGTGACACAAAAAAAAATGTGAGTCCCATTGCACCCATTGCATCCATTTCGTCCATTGCCTCTAGTATCATTATTGCATCTACCATTGTTCATTAAGATTTGGTTACATTATTCATCATTTTAGATTCATTAGACTCATTAGATTGCATTAGAGCCATCATTCAGGTCACATGTTTCATCATGTTAAATCCATTATTAAATTGCATTAATCATCAAGTCAATCATTTACTTGCATAGTTAGTATCATTTTAGAACTTTGTATTATTAATTCATTATTTAGCTTGCATTGTTAAATCAATTTTAGGCTCATTATCTTGCATTGTTAATTCATCTTGCATAGTTCATCCATTTTATCATCTCACGTTGTTACAACATTTAGATTCATGTACCACTTGCATAATTAATTCATTTAAATTCATTATAGTCTTGTATTTTTTAAAACATCATTTAGATTCATCTGCCATTGCTATACATATTCATAAAACATTAGCATATATATTGCATACATCATAAAAACACATCACATCCTGCATCCACACACGTCAATACATCATATATATATAAGCATCATCCATCTTGCATAAGTCATACATCATATATACATAATCATGACACCATCCTATATACATAACATGTAATCCATATACACCATATCCTGCAAGCACCACATGCCTGTAATCATATAGGCATATGCATCAAAATATCATATAGATCACAATATGTACATCATACATCATAAGCATCATAAGAGTCCTCGATCATATCTGTATATATAAAATGTCCATAAAATACAATGTATGTCAATAAAATACATCACATGCACCTCGGTACCAATATACATGTATATCTCAAAAATGCAAAACTGTGTGTCATCTGATCCTCTGAAGAATCATACTGGTGGCTATGATGATCCACCTCCCTACCCTGGTGGTGGACATGGTGGCATCCCCAATGATCCTTGTGACGCTAAAGTCTACACTGTGCTCTGAGAATGGGACATCTTTGAGTAATCTCATCTCTGTCCCTTAGGAACTAGCAGATGATACAAGGCATGATAGTGAGATGACTCCCTGCCTACCTTGTTCACATCTCTATGAGCTGCGAATGCCTCAACCACCACCTGTCTGACCCCACCTACAATGACTGCCTGTCTGGAAATGTCACGCTCAGCCTTGTAAGCCTCCACTCATCATAGTGTTGCATCCCTCTCTGAGGTCAATGTCAAAATCTTCATCATAGCCTGCTCCATCTACAAGGTCAAGCTATCCAACTGGCCTGTCAAGGTACCTATCTCAGTATGTAGCTCCATCGCATCCTAAGTCAGGTCGACCAAGGAAAAATCCCCGACGTTAACCCTACCCTATAGGGTATCCAATGAGCCCTCAACCATGTCATCCTGTGTTGTCTCCGCAGTCAATAACCCCTATATCCGAGCAATCTCTGTGTGCAGGCTCATGTCAGATACCACCACCATGTCCAGTAAACCTCACAATCTCATGCACTCTATCTAAAGACTGTCTCTCTCTACGATGATAGTATCATGGGTCTCCTGTGCTATGTATCCTGTGGGTGGCCCCTATGGCCCCTATACTTGTGGTGGCACTGGTGGTCCCTGTGGTAGCACTTGTGGTGCATGTACCTGTAATTATGGCTGCACCTATACCTGTGCTAATGGGGCCCCTATGGCCCCTGATCCTACCCTGCCCCTACCTGTGCCTCTGTCTGAGGTCTCACCCATCTCTACAGCCTCCTCCTCTAACCTACTACAAAGGTCTCTGTGGAATCTCTGATATCTATCCCATCATCCACATCCATGTCCCCTATCATCTACTCATGAGCCGCCACTTGAGCTGGGTCTGTTAGTCTCATTGGTGTGTGCGCAGGCCACCATGCTGCGTACTTTGGGGTCATCCCTGCATCTATGATGCTAGGATGTGCCACAAAATCAATCTATACCATGTCCCTCCAGGATTACCTCATTGTAAGAGCATCCGTGTACCTCCCCCATGTCCCTACCTCCCTGGTGACATGAGGATGTAAGGCATCTTCTCCCACCACTCCCTGTTGCAGCCCAATCTATCGCATGACCCTAGATGGTCTGTACCTCTCTATTTGGTGGATGGTCCTCCCCAGTAGAAAGAAATTGGTATAAACATATGATAGGTATATAAAATCCTTGAACTTGTCCTCCACTCATGTAGCCTAGTCTATCATCCCCCATGGCTCGCATAGTCAGTGTGGGGTCCAACAGAAAACCTGTACCTCATCTAGTAGTCGCCACCAATATCTAGTCTGGCTGACGGAGGTGTATCTCAAGGGAAGCCTGTATTTGTAGGCATAGGGCTCCCCAAGCTATTGTGACTCCCAAAATCTCATAGGATAGAACACTACAATGTGCTCCCAAGCCCAAACTAATATCAAGGTCACTCCGATACCAATGTTGCGTACCTCGTGGTACACAACCATGTGTAGATCGTGGTATACCTGTCCTAAGACAACATACCCCCAGCAATAAGAGGTTCCCTCCTCTAGCATATGTGCTAGTGCCCATGACCATCCCACGCCAAAACCATGTCCCACCAGGTCAACTAACATGCGTCCCCCAATCAATCCTACCAGATAAAGAGCTATCTGCCATAATCTCATGTCAACTACTGGCTGCTAGGGCATCTAAGTCTGGTATGTCAGAATTCACCTCATCGGCCGCCTGAAAGTAATCTCCATATAATGGTCACTATCCTCCAACTGGTACCAAGGAATCACCCCTTGGATAGGTATCTGAAGGATCTACTAGACGTCCTCCAAGGTGATGGTAGCGTCTCTAGTAGGCAGATGAAAGGTGGTGGTGTCACTGTGCCACCGCTTGATCAATGCGGTCATCATCCCATTGTGCACTCCTAGCCTAGGCCAATGGGCCACATAGTCCAACCCAACTACCGCTAACAAGCCCCAGTCCTCCTCCATAAGCTACGAATACAACTCCATGGTAGGAGGCCAATGCTCTCGCGATCCCAATGGTGGGAACTGCTCCTGCAAAGATTCCAAAAATCCACCATGTTAGTCACTTATTCTTCTAGTCCTTGCCTAAACCTTTTCAAAGTGGGGCATCTTGTCCCTAGGTCTTTTTTCAACCCATCCTTGGCCCCCACTAGGTGCCTCCCTCTTGGCATTTTCCCTTTTAGGCACAGATGTCAGTTCAGCTGGAAACACCAGTTCATACACCGGTGTCTCCGACATCCTTTCCTACAGACTATTGTCTTCGAAGATGCGGGTCTGGATCTGACATCTTTGAAGATGCTAGTCTAGCACCATCATCTTTGGAGACGCCAATCTAGAGATTGGCATCTGTGAAGATGTCGATCCAGGGATTAGCGTCCTCACAGACGCTGGTTCAAGAACTAGCATCTCTAGTCTGAAATCCCTTTCTCCCTCATTAATGACCTTTCCCCTCCCCAAAGCAATAAATAACTTCAATAGTAATAAAAATGAGGTCTCAAATAGCTCACTCATGGATACCAATCACTCGGCGGGCCTCCCATGTGTGCACACGCGTTCTCCCAGTTGCCCCTTTATCCTCTCGTCAGCCATCTTTTCACTCCAGAGCTCAGATTTCACTATTCACTATTCACAAATGACCTTCCTTAAGCCCCCTAGCCCTTCTTATAGCCCATATTTTCCCTGAATTTTTTTCCCACCCATTCTCCTCCCCCCCGTGTATATTTTTGTTTAAATCGTCCTGTTGTACTGCTTGAATATGCATAAAATCTCAAAAACATTTAAAAATCGCAAAAAATCCAAAAAATTCCAAAAACTCCAAAAATTCCAAAAACATCAAATATTCTCAAAAATCATGCAATAACCACTTCCTTCTTTCCGCATTGTTCCAGATCTTAGTTTTCAGCAACGTTTCGACTCATGCGACTACGACAATGCTTTGCACCAAATCAATTTTGTGACTGATTGTCCTTGCTCTCCATCCTATTCACAACTTTTGCCAGCGAATCTCTTTTATCAAATCAAATCCAATCTTTGCCTGTCAGGATGCATCCTTCTGGCGTCTGCTTATCAAATATTTCATCACATCAATCCTGTTCATGGCAAGAACTTTGGACTGAATGACTGCTTGGTCATGAGGCCTTCTTTATTGATTTTATCTTTTTGTGTCAGTTTAAACCTACTCACCACTACCTCGATTTGCTATATCTTGGTGCATTGTAACTGGTTGCTACTGATACATGCGTCTTTTATAGTATGCTTTTGTTTGAGCATCTAGTCCATACAAAGGAATCTTGTCATCTGTGTTTTCTAACACCTGATGCATGCCTCCTATTGCAATATCAAATTCGGACGTGCTCTCCATATTTTTCACACAAATGGATCCCAATGCTCATTTATCTGCATTTACGATCATTTGCATTTGCATTCTTTGCTGCATTCTTAATTGCATTTCAGAAGGCTTCTATTTATTCCCTCCTTCCTTTTCCTTTTCCCGTTGCATCCTTTTTTGAGAAAATCCCACAACATTATCTTCGTTGTGTTCTTTTCTCGAGGGGGCACAACCCCATACCATTGTTGCATCAGCACGACTCCTAGAAACCTTCTTCCTCTAGGGCAACTCATTTTCTTATCTTTGACGAAATGTCACTTGTGATGCCACGTCAAAGAGGGGCAAAATGTAGACGTCCAAAAATATTAATATTATTTTCCCTCTTATTCCTCTAACTATTTAATTCAATCAATTAAATAGCTTCATTTGCTAGTATTTATCAATAGTGTAAATACTATTCTAATGTATTTCATTTAAATACATCTGTCTCATGAAATTCCCTTTTTTAATAAATTTACATTTATTAAATCCTTCATTTTCCTAATTCTTCTAAACCATAATTTATTCAATTTTGATTTGAATATGTAGACACCCTAAAATAGACAGGCTTGCGACTTTACATTAAACACACTAATTTTCATCTATTAATTAATGGTTTTTTAATCATTAATTAATCATCTATTTTCTTCTAAATTCATTTCTCAAATTATCTAATCCAATTCCCAAAATTAATTAAATAATTAATTTTATTTAATTAATCAAGCTTTAATTGATTAATTATCATTATTTAATTAATTAAACTCAATTTTCTATAGTTTAAATCCAAATATTTAAA